>JACEFO010002870.1:0-22131 GCA_015342445.1 Digitaria exilis
CATATCAGTAAATTTATTTGTCTATGTGACATCTCTGATGTCAAAAGAATTAAAAAGTGGCAATTAAAATCATGCAACAGGGAATTATTGGGTTGAAATTCAAAAAAAAATCCAATCCAAAATTCAATTTTTAATTCAAAACAAGGGTTGTTTGGACACCCAACTGAAATCTCAAGACTGGGTGCTGAACTTAAAAATCTCGGACAAGAAGATTGTCATCACCTAAGCCCCTTCGCGACACCTCGCCACGGTTTTTTCCGCCTCGATAACCCTCGAGCGGGATGTCCGTCACGATCGAGCTATGGTCCGTGACGATCGAGCCTAGTCAGTATTGTCCGTGACGATCGAGCTATGTCCGTTGACGATCGGAGGCTATGTCCGTGACGATCGAGCTATGTCCGTCACGATCGAGCCTAGCCAAGTAGTTTCCGTCACGATTCGAGGCCCACGATAGGACCCTCGAGGCCCGACGTTCCGGCACGCTCGAGGCTCCCGCAGCCAAAAGCTCGAGGGGGCACTACCTCGAGCGACGTTCCGTCCACGCTCGAGGCTTCGCAGCAAGCTCAAGGGGGCACTCACCTCGAGCGGCGTTTTCCGACCTTTCGAGGCTCGGCAAGCTCGAGCTTGCGGTTCAAGCTCGAGCGCCCGTAGCGCCTGGTCTAAGTGCCTGGTCCAAGCTCGAAAGTTGGTGTCCCACACCTCTAAACTCCAACTTTTAATTTTACACGTTTCGAAGTTCAGCTCAAATTTTTTGGAGAAAGTTCAAAAGGGGCAAAGGAGCTCCACGGGGCTGCCAGCTCGCCCCTGGCGCGCTCTGCTCCGGCCGGAGTGTCCGGCCGCCACGTGGCCAGCGTGTGGCGGAGACCGCGTCGGGTCGGCCGAGCCGTGGCGGCGGCTAGCTTTTGTCCTCACGCGTTTTGTCGAGCCTTCCGTACCGTCACTTCGCGGGCGACGGCGCACTGCTGCCTCGCGCCGCGGAGCGCCATCATGACGAGCTCGCTCGGCACTGGTCGCAGCCGCGCAGCGCGCCCCGCAGTCGCGATGCTCGCTCACTACGCGCCAAGGAGCACTGTGGAGGATCCCAGCGATCACGCCACAATCTTCCTCGCCCCGTCGTGTCGCGCGCGCTCTGTTCGAGCTCGGGCATGCATCAATGGCGCGTCACGTCGCCTTTACTCCGCGCGCACGCTTCCGAGCCATCACTTCGCCGCCGTCGCCTCGCCTCGCGCCGCGGAGCGCCATCATACGGTCGCGCGCCGCGCGTGGCCGCACGCGCGCTCGCGCCGCGCCGAGCGCACTGCAGGCGGTAGAGTCCATTCGCGTCGCGCCAAAGCCTCTGCTGAGGATCTCCACTTCTTCACGCGATGATCTTTGACGCCCAACCGCGCGTGTGCGCTCTGTTCGAGCTCGCGCGCCATCAATGGCGACCGCGACAGCTACCCCCGCGCTCGCACGCTCCCGAGGGCCCCGCACAGTGCCTCCCTTGCGTTGCTCCATCACTCCACCGCGCACTCACACCCCTCCTCTCACTCGCTCACTTGGCCATTTCCACTTCCTCGTGCTCGCTCCGTCGTCTTCTTCCTCACGCCGCACGGACCGAGCCGAGCTTCGCCGAGAATTTCGCCCTCCACTTTCCACCATTCCCAAATTCGTCGCGCACGAAGCTAGACCTCTACCCTAGCTCTATTTTCCCCCACTTCCCCCGAGCTATTGTCGCTCTCTGGCGAGAAATCGGATTTTACCCAAGTCCGCATTTCCGGCCGCCAGAGCACGCGCACGTCGAGCCCCTACTTCGAGCCCTCCCCGAGGTCAACCGAACACGCCAATAGCTTCCCGAGTCCTACGGGTGCTAACGGACCCCTTCATTACCGGCGACAGCCTCCAACTTCACCGACATCGAGCCCGTGGCGACCGCACTGCCACCCGCACGTCGCCGGCGATTTACGAGCCTCTTCCGGCCTCCCAACCGTCATCGTTCGACTCGTGGTAAGCCACCGGTTCTTTTCCCCACCTCTCCGACCTCCTTTCACCGCCGTTCGTCGGCGCAGTGATAGCCAGTAGTGGGCAGGGTTCTTCCTCATTGAGAGCCCAGTTTCGAGCCAGGGTTCTTTCTCGATGAGAACCCAGCCAACGAGAGCCAGTAGAGTTCTTTTCCTATTCGAACAGGGTTCTTTCTCGATGAGAACCCAGCCAACGAGAGCCAGTAGAGTTCTTTTCCTTTTCGAACAGGGTTCTTTCTCGATAAGAACTCGGTTTCGAGCTTCAGGGTTCTTTTTCCGATAAGAACCCAGACCGCGGGAATCAGCAGAGTTCTTTCTGTTGAGAAGAACTCGGTCCTCGAGACCAACCGAGTTCTTTTCCTCGAAAGCAGGAGCTTAGAAGAGAAAAGACAAACTTTGTTAAAATGTTAAGATAAAAATCACCTAGTGCAGTAACCTCGAATCATGTTTTGGCAGAACGCTTAACTTGTGCATCTCATGTAGAAGGCGCACTCGTTGACGGCTTCTACGACCTCGTCCCCGTCGACGGAGAGGAGAACCTCGAAGGCGGCCGAGCCAGCGTCGACGCAGACAGCCCGGAGCGTAGCAGTCAGCTAGAGCAAGGAGGCAAGCCCCGGAGCATAACCTAACTTTACCAAATTATGCACTTTGAATTCTCTATGTCTGTGCATTTACGTTTCAAGGAGTTGATTGAATACCGCAGCTGCAAATTTCCTAGTACCTATGACTTGCAACACTAGTATGAAAGGATCGATAGAGCATTGCTTTAGGTCCGTTACAAGTCGAGTGATTTCCTGTCACTCGCGAGACATAGGAATTGCTTGTCTTTACTTATGTTGGAATCATAAGGATTGACGGGCGGGATGATAGGTGTAGATCTCCCGTCCGTGTATGATAATTGATTTAAGGTCGAAATGTGTGGTTGAGTGTGTCAAGTTTTTGAACGTACCACATGCATGCCGATGTATGGGGATCGGTAAGGCCCGGTACCAGATTGAAGCAGCTAGGGCCGATAGCCATCTCTCCTTGGAAACTTTGTTTTCCCCTGCCGTACACTTGTGGATATATGCGTGAGACTGTGAGTGAAGCAGTA
Organism: Digitaria exilis; assembly: GCA_015342445.1. NCBI lineage: Eukaryota > Viridiplantae > Streptophyta > Magnoliopsida > Poales > Poaceae > Digitaria > Digitaria exilis. Next base: position 3,094 of record JACEFO010002870.1, read on the forward strand.
AACCTTTATCCTAAGGAAATGGACCCGGTTCCGAATTGTGGATCGATGGGAAAGGTTGGGAAATGCTTGTACCTTTTATAGCAAGCAGAGTATCCGTGTGTGTTGGGTTTCCCCTGGCCAGGTAGCAAAAATTTGGTTCGAACTGTCCGCTTCTCGCGGTTAATGAGACTGCTTGACCGCCCTGCTACATTGAGTAACAAGTGGAATTATGAGATTTATGAACTTGTTGTATGAATTAATTGTATTGCACCACTTGTATGCTTAGAGAGGATGCTAATCTAGAATGGTTAAATTTACTAGAATATGATGCTAAAACTTGAAAGCAAGGAACTACTCTTAGTTGCTTTTTGGCAAACAAACCCACCAGCCAAAAGCCTCTCATGGTCTAGATGTCGGTGATGTAGTTTTCACCCGACGGGTAAGCCTTGCTGAGTATTAGTATACTCAGCCTTGCTTGTGGCGTTATTTTACAGGTATTCCTTTGGAGGTCGATGCCTTGTCTTGGCCTGCCCAGGTTCCACCTGGCTGGCACATCGAATGGGTCCCGTCCTCTGGCGAGGATCGGGAGGAGTAGCTTCGTGGCAGGCTTCAGCACGGAGTTGCTTGTATCGTCGTTAGCTGCTTATCTTCCGCTGCAATGAACCTCTAATTTCAGTTGTTTTGAACTTTTAAATTCCGCTGTAATGAAGCTTTTATTTCCGCTGCAAGACTTGTACTCTGATTTAAATTCGAACTCGGTTTGTAATAACTTGTGATATCTATGTGTGTAAATTAATTTGTGGAATGTTGTAATCTCTGAACTCACCTTCGTGTGGGCGTGCTGTTGTTTCGATCGAGAAAAGTACGTGGTTTAATCGGGTTTAATCCGACGGCGCTCCAGCTTATTCCGGATTAAGTGCCTGACTACGTGATTAGTGGTCCCTAGGTACTTAACTTGGAATAATTTTGGAGTGGTCCGCCACAGCTGGTATCAGAGCCGAAACAGCGCACCGGAGAGACCAACAAACCTTAAATAAATATTTTTGGAATAAAATTTGCCAACTCGTACTTCCGCCGTGCTTTTCGGTGGAAGGTTGTTGTTAGGACCGCTAAGGATGTTACCTAGAGCGTGAAGCCTATGTGGGTTAAGGGATCACGATATGATAGGTGGCAAATAGTATATTATACTGACTTCCAGCACATTCCATTCTGTCATTTACTTTACGCAATGGTGGGCGCAAGGTACGGCGATTGCTGTAACGTACCACGGCACTATATGAAAATATAGTGGCGGCACATAGTCAATACGCTGTGATGGCGTATGAAACTAGAATAGGATGGTGGGCGCAAGGTAGGCGATTGCTGTAGCGTACCACGGCATCATATGCAAATATGATGGCGGCACAAAGTCAATACGCTATTTCAATAGCGTATGAAACTGTCAATATGTTGCTTTGGTGACATATGAACATTGCCCGTTCAATGTTAAACGTTCGGGTGCCACCTCTATAGTGGGTGGTAATGTATGGAGACGCTTTCGTGAGTGCTGGCACGAAAGGTTGATTATACATGCTCTGGAATGGAATTTTCTGCAGGTACACTAACCACGATTCCGTAAGATGAACGGTTAGAAAAGTTCGGCTAGTTAATATAGGGAGAGACGGATATTGCCTAGCCACCGGCACTAACTTCGTAAGCCAAAAGTTATTGGCATGTGTGTTGGCGAGAACGAATAGGCCGCTCATGCATTGCATCTCGCTGAATTAATATCGACTTTTAACACATGACCAAATCGAACCGCTGTCAAAGAAATTGAAATCACAACCCAAAAATCCTGCTGAGAACAATCTGTTTGCACCCTTAATTCGAAACTGAAAACGTTGTCAAACGAAAAAGTGTTCAACACGAAAGTTGTCATAAATATTATGAAGTAAATGCTGGAGAAATTTCAACGAAAATGGTTCAGTAAAATTGGAGTTATGCTAAAAATGGTAACCCCCTGTCTGCTGGAAATTTCTGGGGACAGTGAGATAAAAATTTAATTTTTACACCATCTTAACGACAGTTTCTGCTCAAACCTCCAACATGAAACTTGTTAGGAATTACTTAAACAATGTTCTGGACAAATTTGGGAATTTTGAGCTTGTAGATTTCTAGTTTTGTAATTTTTACCACCCTGCACAGAATCTGTTCTTATTCTTTGGCGCTACCCGGTGCTCACCCTTGCCCTTTTTCCTTTTGGTTCAGATGGACGCCCTCGCTGATCTGGCTAGTCACCCCAACGACGTGTCCTTCTCTGATTGCTTGGGATGGGAAGGCTTCCCTAGCATCTTGTGGTCGGTTCTACAGGCACTTGGCTACCCTACACCGCCACAATATGAGAGAATCCTCATCCGAGACCGTGGTGTGACTCGTTCCCGTGTGCGTTTGGTGGTACACCGTCACCCGCCGTGTCCTAGTTCCCCCACCTGGACGGTGGAAGTTCATGGACACCACATGGAGACGACTTGTGAGCTAGCTGCCTTGAATGGCATCAGTTCTTTTTGTGCTCAGAACCAGAGCTTGGTAGAGCACCAGTTGCTTGGGCTGTTTCCACCAACTCAGCCGGATGATCCCCACTGGATGAGGCGCTACCTTAGCTCTCCTTTGAGGATGGCGGAGAACCCCGTCGCAGCAGCCGCTTTGATGATGAGGTGGATACGGGCGTATCACCGTTTGCAGGCACTTCTTGGACGGTCGCAGAGCGAGATGCTCAACATTGCTATGGACATGTCCGCTCGCGCCCGTGACATAGGGGTTGAGAGGACCTCTTTGTCCATTGAGGTGACCACTAGAGATGCCATGATTGCTGACTTGGAGAGGCAATTGAATGACCTCCAGATTGCACACAACAACACCCAGAATGAGTTAGCACAAACTAGAGATGAGCTTGAGGAGGTACATGGTACCTTGGAGCATGCAAATGCTATGCTTGCCGCCCATGACGCCCAGCACCTTCTTGAGCAAGAAGGAGGGAATGGTGAAGGAGAGGCCCCCGATTCCGACATGGACACCGAGGATGACATGCCGCCCCTTCCAGCTCCACCTTCACCTATGGGCAGCGAGGCTACCGCTAACAATTTGGATGATTTTTAGAGTGGTAGTAGCAAGTTTACTCCTCCGCTAGGCCTAGATTTTGGCTTCATGTTATAATAGGCTAGATGGAGTTGAGCTTCTCCTTTATCTTTTGGTGGCAATGTAAATTAATGGTGTGGTTGTGGGATCAAAACTTGATGATGCTGTTACAGCTGTGTTGAAAACATTCTGCAGCTGACCTTGTTTAATTATTGATGGGTTTTCCAATCCTTTCTGGGCTGTGATGTGAACTACAAAGTTGTTTGGAATTTGTCAAACAAAATGATCACCAAATTGCAACCCCATTGGTTAAGCGAAATAAAAATGGCAACCAAAACACTACAGCTCGGCCTGCTGAAAAACAGCAAATGCAGAGAGCTAAAGATTGAATTTTTCGGCTTAGTTCCAGTCCGAATTTGATTCCGAGCCCAACATGAAAGTTGTAGAGCATAAAATTTCCGAGCTACTGACCGAATGGGAGCATTTGACTTGTTTCCTGTTGGGAGATATGATTTTTCTCCCGAACTGCGTGCTGATTTGTCATTCTGCGCAGTACACTTAATATATTGTCACGTTCTATCTTGTCATTCATTATGCAAGCTTATGGAATGTGGCTAATACAAGTCCCTACTGCAGATGGCAATCACCCGCAGCGGTCACGACGCTAGTGGCTCCAACGCTAACCAGCAGGGGCCAGAGGGGCAGCAACAGCCACCGCCACCTCCTCCACCGCAGCAACCTCCGTCGTGGCAGCAGTTGTATGCTACGCAAACGGAGATTCTCCGGAACCTGCAGCATCAGCAGCAGATGATGCAGCAGCAGATGCTTCAGCAGGGAGGTCAACGGGCCCCTCAGCCTCAGGTGGCCAGATACGAGGATTTTCTGGCAACGCACCCACCGATTTTCTCACGAGCTGATGAGCCCTTGGAGGCCGACACCTGGATTCGAGCTATCGAGTCCAAGTTTACCATCCTGGCGACGCCTTGCACTTCCAGCCGCAAGGTAGTGTTCGCGGCGCAGCAGCTCCGCGGCCCAGCTCTCCTATGGTGGGAGAACTACCTGGCCCTGCAGCAGGAGGGTCATGTAGTTGAGTGGGATGAGTTCAAGGCTGCATTCAAGGCTCATCACATTCCGGCCGGTCTAGTAGAGCGGAAGTTGAATGAGTTTTTGGCGCTGACCCAGGGTACCCGTACAGTGCTTCAGTACGCCCAGGCCTTCAATGGTCTGTGCCCCTACGCGGGTCATCACGTTGACTCCGACGAGAAGAAGCTAGAGAGGTTCCGACGTGGCCTTAACACCAAGTTGAAGGCACAGTTGGCCACCACCCGTGCTGCCTCGTACGGCGATCTCGTGAACCTTGCCATCACCCAGGAAGACGCCAATATGGTGCACAAGGCGGAGAAGAAGAGGAAGACTCCCGCTGGACCGTCGAGCGCGCAGCCACAGAGGTTCCGCTTGGTTCCCCCGGCTGCACCGCAGGGACAGTCCAGGGCACCTCAGGGAGGTGGATGGGTTGCTAGGCCGCCACAGCCTAACGCGCCTCGTTTCCCTCCACCGCCGCAGCAGCAGCAAGCACCAAGGCAAAATGCACAGCAGCCAGCTCGCCCTGGAGCCGGCTATCAGTGCTTCAAGTGTGGAAGTAAAGATCATTTTATCAAGGATTGTCCGCAGAACAAGCAGCAAAATCAGCGCCCGGGAAATCAGCAAGGCAAGGGCAAGCAGCAGCAGCGTGTGCAAGTTCGGCAAGGACGGCTCAACTACACCACCTTGGCCGACTTACCCGAGGGAGCCCCAGACATGACTGGTACTTTCCCTATCTGCACTCAACCTGCTGTGATATTGTTTGATTCCGGGGCAACACATAGTTTTATAAGCACAAGATTTCATGTGAAATGCGGATTAAAATCGTACCATACCAAATCATCTTATGTGATATCAACTGCGGGAGGTAAACTTTCATCCAACCAAGTCACCCACAAGGTTCCGATCAGGCTGGGAAGTAAAACATTTCCTACTGATTTGATTCTGCTGGGAATGGAAGGAATTGACATTGTGTTAGGAGCCAATTGGATGACTCAACATAAGGTTGTCCTAGATGTTGCGGAACGAGTTGTTGAGATAAACTCGCCTACGCAGGGCCCGAGTGTGCTATATCTGCCACAACGGACTTGTGTCGATGCGTGTGCTTATGCAATGGTAGAAACCCAACTAAAGGACATTCCGGTGGTATGTGAGTATGCCGATGTATTTCCGGATGACTTACCTGGGATGCCGCCGGATAGAGACATTGAATTCGTGATTGAACTTCAACCTGGCACAGCACCTATATCAAAGAGACCATATAGAATGCCGCCCAATGAATTGGCTGAATTAAAAATTCAACTCCAAGAATTGCTAGATAAGGGTTTCATTCGTCCAAGTGTATCACCTTGGGGATGTCCCGCTATCTTTGTGAAGAAGAAGGACCATTCCTTGAGGTTGTGTATTGATTACCGGCCTCTCAATGCGGTAACTATTAAGAACAAGTACCCACTTCCCCGTATTGACATCTTGTTTGACCAACTAGCTGGCGCCAGAGTGTTCTCCAAAATTGACCTTCGCTCTGGCTATCACCAAATCAAAATCAGGCCTTGTGACATTCCAAAGACTGCCTTTTCCACACGTTATGGACTTTATGAATTCTTGGTTATGTCTTTTGGACTCACCAATGCCCCGGCCTACTTCATGTATCTCATGAATTCGGTCTTCATGTCTGAACTAGACAAGTTTGTGGTGGTTTTCATTGATGACATTCTTATATATTCTAAGAATGAGGAAGAGCATGCCGAGCACCTTCGCATTGTTCTTCAGAGATTGAGAGATCACCAGCTCTACGCCAAGTTCTCCAAGTGTGAATTCTGGTTAGAGAGCGTGAAGTTCTTAGGCCACACGGTTTCCAAGGATGGTATATCCGTGGATCCAACCAAAGTGCAAGAGGTGTTGGATTGGCAACCACCTACTTCTGTCCACGAGATTCGGAGTTTTCTGGGTTTAGCCGGTTATTACCGCCGTTTTATTCCGGACTTCTCTCGGATTGCGAAGCCCATGACCGAACTCTTAAAGAAGGGAGTCAAATTTGAGTGGAATGACAAATGCGATGAAGCTTTCCACACCTTGCGAAGACATTTGACTTCAGCCCCAGTTTTGGCTCAGCCCGATTGCACCAAGCCCTATGATGTCTATTGCGATGCATCAGGCACCGGCCTTGGCTATGTTCTCATGCAAGAGAACCGAGTCATTGCTTACGCTTCTCGAGCACTTCGGCCTCATGAGCAAAACTACCCCACGCATGATCTTGAGTTAGCAGCGGTCATTCATGCTCTCAAGATGTGGAGACACTATTTGATGGGTGTTCCCTGCAACATATACACAGACCACAAGAGCCTCAAATATGTCTTCACTCAGGCACATCTGAACATGAGACAGCGAAGATGGTTGGAGTTAGCAAAGGACTATGACCTTAGTGTGCATTATCACCCCGGGAAGGCTAATGTAGTTGCTGATGCACTAAGCCGCAAGGCTCATTGTCATTGTCTTTCCGTGGAGTCCTACGCTGACACCCTGTGTCATGAAATGGCAAAGCTCAATTTGGAGATTGTTCCACACGGGTATTTCAGCCATATTGCAGTGGAACCAACCTTGCACGATCAGATTGTTGTAGCCCAAATAAATGACGCGAGCATTAAAATCCTTAAAAGGAAATTGTCAAAGGAGAAGGTGAAAAAGAAGTACAAGTGTTTCCAGTTAGATGGGCGGGGAGTAATGTGGTTTGGACATCGCCTCGTGGTGCCCAAAAACACGGAACTCCGGAGGAAGATTATGGATGAGGCACATCTCTCTAAATTTTCTATTCATCCCGGCAGCACCAAAATGTACCAAGATTTGAAACAAAACTTTTGGTGGACTCGGATGAAGCGAGAAATTGCCACATATGTGTCGGAATGTGACACATGTCAGCGGGTTAAGGCCAGCCACTTGAAGGTAGCAGGCACGCTTCAACCTCTACCTATTCCCTCATGGAAGTGGGAAGATATAAGCATGGACTTTATTGTTGGACTTCCCAGAACCCCTCAGGGGCATGATTCTATTTGGGTAATTGTGGACCGCCTTACCAAGACCGCACATTTTATTCCGGTCAATACCTTTTATAACGCTAAGAAGTACGCGGAGATTTATTTGGAGCGGATCGTTTGTCTACATGGGGTACCCAAGACGATAATTTCAGATCGTGGTGCTCCGTTCGTAGCACGCTTTTGGGAACAATTGCAATTATCCCTAGGCACCAAACTGATCCGTAGTTCAGCATATCACCCACAAACCGATGGGCAGACGGAAAGGGTAAATCAAATACTTGAGGATATGCTTCGAGCTTGTGTTATTCATTATGGGAAGAATTGGGAGAAGTGTCTATCCCTGGCCGAATTCTCCTATAACAACAGCTACCAAGCGAGTCTTAAAATGGCACCTTTCGAAGCCTTATATGGTAGAAGATGTCGGACCCCGTTGTGTTGGTCCCAGGCAGGCGAGAGGTATGCTTATGGCCCTGACCTTGTAAAGGAAGCAGAAGAAAAGGTTAGAATCATTCGGGAAAATTTGAAGACCGCCCAGTCACGGCAAAAGAGCTACTTTGATCAGCGGCGGAAGCCACTTCAGTTTGAAGTTGGTGATCACGTGTATCTTAAAGTCTCCCCGACCAAGGGTGTGCAAAGATTTGGACTAAAAGGAAAGCTTGCACCTCGCTATATCGGCCCGTATGAAATCACTCAACAATGTGGGCCGGTAGCCTATCAAGTGAAGCTTCCCGAAAAACTCTCAGCTGTACACGATGTATTTCATGTTTCTCAACTTAAGAGGTGTCTACGTGTTCCGACCGAAGTTGTTGAACAAGAGGAACTCTCGGTTGAACCGGATCTCTCTTATGATGAGCATCCCGTTAAGATCCTCGACGAGAAAGAGCGACAAACACGAAGGAAGGGAGTTAAAATGTACAAAGTTCAGTGGAGTCATCACTCCGAAGATGAAGCCACGTGGGAAACCGAGGACTATCTTAGGAAGAATTTCCCCGACATACTTTCATAAGCCGAGGTATTTCTTTTCCCCTCTCTATCTCTAGGTTTAATCGAATCTCGGGACGAGATTCCTTTTAAGGGGGGTAGGCTGTGACATCTCTGATGTCAAAAGAATTAAAAAGTGCAATTAAAATCAATGCAACAGGGAATTATGGGTTGAAATTCAAAAAAAATCCATCCAAAATTCAATTTTTAATTCAGAAACAAGGGTTGTTTGGACACCCAACTGAAATCTCAAGACTTGGGTGCTGAACTTAAAAATCTCGGACCAAAAGAGTAGTTGTCATCACCTACAGCCCTTCGCGACAACCTCGCCACGGCGTTCGTTCCGCTCGATAACCCTCGAGCGGGGATGTCCGTCACGATCGAGCTATGTCCGTGACGATCGAGCCTAGTCAGTATTGTCCGTGACGATCGAGCTATGTCCGTGACGATCGAGCTATGTCCGTGACGATCGAGCTATGTCCGTCACGATCGAGCCTAGCCAGTAGTTTCCGTCACGATTCGAGGCCGCACGATAGGACCCTCGAGGCCCCGACGTTCCGGCACGCTCGAGGCTCCGCAGCCAAGCTCGAGGGGGCACTTACCCTCGAGCGACGTTCCGTCACGCTCGAGGCTTCGCAGCCAAGCTCGAGGGGGGCACTCACCCTCGAGTGGCGTTTCCGACCATTCGAGGCTCGGCAAGCTCGAGCTTGCGGTTCAAGCTCGAAGCGCCGTAGCGCCTGGTCGAAGTGCCTGGTCCAAGCTCGAAAGTTGTGTCCCACACCTCAGACCCCAACTTTTAATTTTACACGTTTCGAAGTTCAGCTCAAATTTTTGGAGAAAGTTCAAAAGGGGCAAAGGAGCTCCACGGGGCTGCCAGCTCGCCCCTGGCGCGCTCTGCTCTGGCCGGAGTCCGGCCGCCACGTGGCCGGCGTGTGGCGGAGACCGCGTCGGGTCGGCCGAGCCGTGGCGGCGGCTAGCTTTTGTCCTCACGCGTTTGTCCAAGCCTTCCGTACCGTCACTTCGCGGGCGACGGCGCACTGCTGCCTCGCGCCGCGGAGCGCCATCATGACGAGCTCGCTCGGCACTGGTCGCAGCCGCGCAGCGCCGCCCCGCAGTCGCGATGCTCGCTCACTACGCGCCAAGGAGCACTGTGGAGGATCCCCGGCGATCACGCCACAATCTTCCTCGCCCAGTCGTGTCGCGCGCGCTCTGTTCGAGCTCGGGCATGCATCAATGGCGCGTCACGTCGGCCTTTACTCCGCGCGCACGCTTCCGAGCCATCACTTCGCCGCCGTCGCCTCGCCTCGCGCCGCGGAGCGCCATCATACGGTCGCGCGCCGCCGTGGCCGCACGCGCGCTCGCGCCGCGCCGAGCGCACTGCAGGCGGTAGAGTCCATTCGCGTCGCGCCAAAGCCTCTGCTGAGGATCTCCACTTCTTCACGCGATGATCTTTGACGCCCAACCGCGCGTGTGCGCTCTGTTCGAGCTCGCGCGCCATCAATGGCGACCGCGACAGCTACCCACGCGCTCGCACGCTCCCGAGGCCGCACAGTGCCTCCCTTGCGTGCTCAATCACTCCACCGCGCACTCACACCCCTCCTCTCACTCGCTCACTTGGCCATTTCCACTTCCTCGTGCTCGCTCCGTCGTCTTCTTCCTCACGCCGCACGGACCGAGCCGAGCTTCGCCGAGAATTTCGCCCTCCACTTTCCACCATTCCCAAATTCGTCGCGCACGAAGCTAGACCTCTACCCTAGCTCTATTTTCCCCCACTTCCCCCGAGCTATTGTCGCTCTCTGGCGAGAAATCGGATTTTCCCCAAGTCCGCATTTCCGGCCGCCAGAGCACGCGCACGTCGAGCCCCTACTTCGAGCCCTCCCCGAGGTCAACCGAACACGCCAATAGCTTCCCCGAGTCCTACGGGTGCTAACGGACCCCTTCATTACCGGCGACAGCCTCCAACTTCGCCGACATCGAGCCCGTGGCGACCGCACTGCCACCGCACGTCGCCGGCGATTTACGAGCCTCTTCCGGCCTCCCAACCGTCATCGTTCGACTCGTGGTAAGCCACCGGTTCTTTTCCCCACCTCTCCGACCTCCTTTCACCGCCGTTCGTCGGCGCAGTGATAGCCAGTAGTGGGCAGGGTTCTTCCTCGTTGAGAGCCCAGTTTCGAGCCAGGGTTCTTTCTCGATGAGAACCCAGCCAACGAGAGCCAGTAGAGTTCTTTTCCTATTCGAACAGGGTTCTTTCTCGATGAGAACCCAGCCAACGAGAGCCAGTAGAGTTCTTTTCCTTTTCGAACAGGGTTCTTTCTCGATAAGAACTCGGTTTCGAGCTTCAGGGTTCTTTTTCCGATAAGAACCCAGACCGCGGGAATCAGCAGAGTTCTTTCTGTCGAGAAGAACTCGGTCCTCGAGACCAACCGAGTTCTTTTCCTCGAAAGCAGGAGCTTAGAAGAGAAAAGACAAACTTTGTTAAAATGTTAAGATAAAAATCACCTAGTGCAGTAACCTCGAATCATGTTTTGGCAGAACGCTTAACTTGTGCATCTCATGTAGAAGGCGCACTCGTTGACGGCTTCTACGACCTCGTCCCCGTCGACGGAGAGGAGAACCTCGAAGGCGGCCGAGCCAGCGTCGACGCAGACAGCCCGGAGCGTAGCAGTCAGCTAGAGCAAGGAGGCAAGCCCCGGAGCATAACCTAACTTTACCAAATTATGCACTTTGAATTCTCTATGTCTGTGCATTTACGTTTCAAGGAGTTGATTGAATACCGCAGCTGCAAATTTCCTAGTACCTATGACTTGCAACGCTAGTATGAAAGGATCGATAGAGCATTGCTTTAGGTCCGTTACAAGTCGAGTGATTTCCTGTCACTCGCGAGACATAGGAATTGCTTGTCTTTACTTATGTTGGAATCATAAGGATTGACGGGCGGGATGATAGGTGTAGATCTCCCGTCCGTGTATGATAATTGATTTAAGGTCGAAATGTGTGGTTGAGTGTGTCAAGTTTTTGAACGTACCACATGCATGCCGATGTATGGGGATCGGTAAGCCCGGTACCAGATTGAAGCAGCTAGGGCCGATAGCCATCTCTCCTTGGAAACTTTGTTTTCCCCTGCCGTACACTTGTGGATATATGCGTGAGACTGTGAGTGAAGCAGTAAACCTTTATCCTAAGGAAATGGACCCGGTTCCGAATTGTGGATCGATGGGAAAGGTTGGGAAATGCTTGTACCTTTTATAGCAAGCAGAGTATCCGTGTGTGTTGGGTTTCCCCTGGCCAGGTAGCAAAAATTCGGTTCGAACTGTCCGCTTCTCGCGGTTAATGAGACTGCTTGACCGCCCTGCTACATTGAGTAACAAGTGGAATTATGAGATTTATGAACTTGTTGTATGAATTAAATTGTATTGCACCACTTGTATGCTTAGAGAGGATGCTAATCTAGAATGGTTAAATTTACTAGAATATGATGCTAAAACTTGAAAGCAAGGACCTACTCTTAGTTGCTTTTTGGCAAACAAACCCACCAGCCAAAAGCCTCTCATGGTCTAGATGTCGGTGATGTAGTTTTCACCCGACGGGTAAGCCTTGCTGAGTATTAGTATACTCAGCCTTGCTTGTGGCGTTATTTTACAGGTATTCCTTTGGACGTCGATGCCTTGTCTTGGCCTGCCCAGGTTCCACCTGGCTGGCACATCGAATGGGTCCCGTCCTCTGGCGAGGATCGGGAGGAGTAGCTTCGTGGCAGGCTTCAGCACGGAGTTGCTTGTATCGTCGTTAGCTGCTTATCTTCCGCTGCAATGAACCTCTAATTTCAGTTGTTTTGAACTTTTAAATTCCGCTGTAATGAAGCTTTTATTTCCGCTGCAAGACTTGTACTCTGATTTAAATTCGAACTAGGTTTGTAATAACTTGTGATATCTGTGTGTGTAAATTAATTTGTGGAATGTTGTAATCTCTGGAACTCACCTTCGTGTGGGCGTGCTATTGTTTCGATCGAGAAAAGTACGTGGTTTAATCAGGTTTAATCCGACGGCGCTCCAGCTTATTCCGGATTAAGTGCCTGACTACGTGATTAGTGGTCCCTAGGTACTTAACTTGGAATAATTTTGGAGTGGTCCGCCACATCTTCTGTCGTGACTGGGCGGTTCTCAAATTTTCGCGGATGATCCTAACCTTTTCTTCCGCTTCCTTTACAAGGTCAGGGCCATAGGTATACCTCTCGCCTGCCTGGGACCAACACAACAGGGTCCGACATCTTCTACCATATAAGGCTTCGAAAGGTGCCATTTTAAGACTCGCTTGGTAGCTATTGTTATAGGAGAATTCGGCCAGAGATAAACATTTCTCCCAATTCTTCCCATAATGGATAACACAAGCTCGAAGCATATCCTCAAGTATTTGATTTACCCTTTCCGTCTGCCCATCGGTCTGAGGGTGATATGCTGAACTACGGATCAGTTTTGTGCCTAGTGATAGTTGCAATTGTTCCTGAAAGCGTGCTACGAACTGAGTACCACGATCTGAAATTATCGTCTTGGGTACCCCATGTAGACAAACGATCCGTTCCAAATAAATCTCAGCGTACCTCTTAGCGGTATAAATGGTATTGACCGGAATGAAATGTGCGGTCTTGGTAAGGCGGTCCACAATTACCCAAACGGAGTCATGCCCCTGAGGGGTTCTGGGAAGTCCAACAATGAAGTCCATGCTTATATCTTCCCACTTCCATGAGGGAATAGGTAGAGGTTGAAGCGTGCCTGCTACCTTCAAGTGGCTAGCCTTAACCCGCTGACACGTGTCACATTCCGACACATACGCGGCAATTTCTCGCTTCATCCGAGTCCACCAATAGTTTTGTTTCAAGTCTTGGTACATTTTGGTGCTACCGGGATGGATAGAAAATTTAGAGAGATGGGCCTCATCCATAATTTTCCTTCGGAGTTCCGTGTTTTTGGGCACCACGATGCGATGTCCAAACCACATCACTCCCTGCCCATCTAGCCAGAAACACTTGTATTTTTCCTTCACCTTCTCTTTTTACAATTTCCTTTTAAGGATCTTAATCTTTGCGTCATTTAATTGGGCTTCAACAATCTGATCGTGCAAGGTTGGTTCAACAGAGATATGGTTGAAGTACCCGTGTGGAACAATCTCTAAGTTGAGCTTTGCCATCTCATGGCACAAGGTGTCAGCGTAAGACTTCACGGAAAGACAATGACAATGAGCCTTGCGGCTTAGTGCATCCGCAACCACATTTGCCTTGCCGAGGTGATAATGCACACTAAGGTCATAGTCCTTTGCTAACTCCAACCATCTTCGCTGCCTCATATTCAAATGTGCCTGAGTGAAGATATATTTGAGGCTCTTGTGGTCGGTGTATATGTTGCATGGAACACCCATCAGATAGTGTCTCCACATCTTGAGAGCATGAATAACCGCTGCTAACTCAAGATCATGCGTGGGGTAGTTTTGCTCGTGAGGCCGAAGTGCTCGAGAAGCGTAAGCAATGACTCGGTTCTCTTGCATGAGGACACAGCCAAGTCCGGTGCCTGAAGCATCGCAATAGACGTCATAGGGCTTGGTGCAATCGGGTTGAGCTAAAACTGGGGCTGAAGTTAAATGTTTTCTCAAAGTGTGGAAAGCTTCATCACATTTTTCATTCCACTCAAATTTGACTCCCTTCTTTAAGAGTTCGGTCATGGGTTTCGCAATCCGAGAGAAGTCCGGAATAAAACGGCGATAATAACCGGCTAAACCCAGAAAACTCCGAATCTCGTGGACAGAAGTAGGTGGTTGCCAATCCAGCACCTCTTGTACTTTTGTTGGATCCACGGATATACCATCCTTGGAAACCGTGTGACCTAAGAATTTCACTCTCTAGCCAGAATTCACACTTGGAGAACTTGGCGTAGAGCTGATGGTCTCTCAATCTTTGAAGAACAATGCGAAGGTGCTCGACATGCTCTTCCTCATTCTTAGAATATATAAGAATGTCGTCAATGAAAACCACCACGAACTTGTCTAGTTCTGACATGAAAACCAAATTCATGAGGTACATGAAGTAGGTCGGGGCATTGGTGAGTCCAAATGACATGACCAAGAATTCATAAAGTCCGTAACGAGTAGAAAAGGCAGTCTTTGGAATGTCACAAGGCCGGATTTTTATTTGGTGATAGCCAGAGCGAACGTCAATCTTGTAGAACACTCTGGCGCCAGCTAGTTGGTCAAACAGGACATCAATACGGGGGAGTGGGTACTTGTTTTTAATAGTCACCACATTGAGAGGCCGGTAATCGATACACAACCTCAAAGAATGGTCCTTCTTCTTCACAAAGATAGCGGGACATCCCCAAGGTGACACACTTGGACGTATGAAACCCTTGTCTAGCAATTCTTGGAGTTGAATTTTTAATTCGGCCAATTCATTGGGTGGCATTCTATATGGTCTCTTTGATATAGGTGCCGTGCCAGGTTGGAGTTCAATAACAAATTCAATGTCCCTATCCGGCGGCATCCCAGGTAAGTCATCCGGAAAAACATCGGCATACTCACATACCACCGGAATGTCCTTTAGTTGCGTTTCTACCATGGTATAAGCACACGCATTGACGCAATTCCGTTGTGGCAGATATAGCACACTAGGGCCATGTGTAGGCGAGTTTATTTCAAAAACTCGTTTTGCAACATCTAGCACAACCTTATGTTGAGTCATCTAATTGGCTCCCAACACAATGTCAATGCCTTCCATACCAAGCAGAATTAAATCGGTAGGAAATAATTTACTTCCCAGCCTGATTGGAACTTTTCGGGAGACTTGGTTGGATGCTATTTTACCTCCCGCAGTTGATATCACATATGATGATTTGGTATGGTAAGATTTTAGCCCAGATTTTGCATGAAATCTTGTGCTTATAAAACTATGTCTTGCCCCGGAATCAAACAATATCACAGCAGGTTGAGTGTGGATAGGGAAGGTACCAGTCATGTCTGGGGCTCCCTCGGGTAGGTCGGCCAAGGTGGTGTAGTTAAGCCTTCCTTGTCGGACCTGCACACGCTGCTGCTGTTTGCCCTTGTTTTGCTGATTCCCTGGGCGCTGGTTCTGTTGCTTGTTCTGCGGGCAGTCCTTGATAAAGTGACTGTTACTGCCACACTTGAAGCACTGATAGCCGGCTTCAGGGCGAGCTGGCTGTTGTGCGTTCTGCCCTGGCGCTGGTTGCTGCTGCGGCGGTGGAGGGAAACGGGGCGCATTAGGCTGTGGTGGCCTAGCAACCCATCCACCTCCCTGAGGTGCCCTGGACTGTCCTTGCGGTGCAGCCGGGGGAACCAAGCGGAATCTCTGCGGCTGCACGCTCGAGGGTCCAGCGGGAGCTTTCCTCTTCTTCTCCGCCTTGTGCACCACGTTAGTGTCTTCTTGGGCGATGGCGAGGTTCACAAGATCGCCATATGTGGTAGCACGGGTGGTAGCCAATTGAGCTTTCAACTTGGTATTGAGGCCACGTCGGAACCTCTCCAATTTCTTCTCGTCAGAGTCGGCGTGATGACCCGCGTAGGGGCACAGACCATTGAAGGCCTGGGCGTATTGGAGCACCGTGCGGGTACCCTGGGTCAGAGCCAGAAATTCATTCAACTTCCGCTCTACCAAGCCGGTAGGAATACGATGAGCCTTAAACGCGGTCTTGAACTCATCCCACTCAACCACATGACCCTCCTGCTGCAGGGCCAAGTAATTCTCCCACCATAGGAGAGCTGGGCCGCGGAGCTGCTGCGCCGCGAACACTACCTTGCGGTTGGAAGTGCAAGGTGTGGCCAAGATGGTGAACTTGGACTCGATGGCTCAAATCCACGTATCGGTGTCAAGGGTTCATCGGCTTTTGAGAATATCGGCGGGTGGGTAGCCAGGAAATCCTCATATCGGGCCACTTGAGGCTGAGGAGCCCGTTGACCTCCCTGCTGTAGCATCTGCTGTTGCATCATTTGTTGTTGATGCTGCAGGTTCCGTAGGATCTCCGTCTGCGTAGCATACAACTGCTGCCACGTCGGAGGTTGCTGTGGTGGCGGAGGTGGCGGCGGCTGTTGCTGCCCCTCATGCCCTTGCTGGTTAGCATTGGAGCCACTAGCGTCATGACCGCTGCGGGTGATTGCCATCTGCAGTAGGTACTTGTATTAGCCACATTTCATAAGCTTGCATAATGATGACAAGATAGAACGTGACAATATATTGAAGTTTATTGCGTAGGAATGACATGTCAACATGCAGTTCGGAAGAAAAATCATATCTCCCCAACAGGAAGCAAGTCAAATGCTCCAATTCGGTCAGTAGCTCGAAAATTTCACGCTCTACAACTTTCATGTTGGGCTCAGAATCAAATTCGGGCTGGAACTAAGCCGAAAAATTCAATCTTTAGCTCTCTGCGTTTGCTGTTTTACAGCAGGCCGAGCTGTAGTGTTTTGGTTGCCATTTTTATTTCGCTTAACCAATGGGGTTGAAATTTGGTGAACATTTCGTTTGACAAATTCCAAACAACTTTGTAGTTCACATCACAGCCCCAGAAATGAATGGAAAACCCATCAATAATTAAAACAAGGTTAGCTGCAGAATGTTTTCCACACATCCACTACAACTCTCATCAAGTTTTGGATCACCCAACCACATCATTCAATTACATTGTCTCAAAAGATTTAAAAGGAAGCTCAACTCCATCTAGCCTATTGCAACATGAAGCCAAAATTTAGGCCTAGCGGAGGAGTAATCTCGCTACTACCACTTCATAGAAATCATCTAGGTTGTTTGCGGTAGCCTCGCTGCCCATAGGTGATGGTGGAGCTGGAAGGGGCAGCATGTCATCCCTCGGTATCCATGTCGGAATCGGAGGCCTCTCCTTCCCCATGCTCTCCCTCTTGCTCAAGAAGGTGCTGAGCATCAATGGACGGCTAACATAGCATTAGCATGCTCCAAAGTACCGTGTACGTCCTCAAGTTCTTCTCTTGTTTGGGCTAGCTCATTTTGGACATTGTTGTGCGCTATGTGGAGGTCATTCAATTGCCTCTCCAAATCAGCAATCATGGCGTCCCTGGTGCTCACCTCAATGGACAATGAGGTCCTCTCAACCCCAATGTCGCGGGCACGGGTAGACATGTCCATAGCAAGGTTGAGCATCTCGCTCTGCGACTGTCCTAAGAGCGCCTGCAAGCGGTGGTAAGCTCGGATCCACTCATCATCAGTGCAGCTGCAGCGACGGGATTTTCCGCCATCCCTCAAAGGGGAGCTAAGATAGCGCCTCATCCAATGGGGATTATCCGGCTGAGTCGGTGGAACAATCCAAGCAACTGGTGCTCTACCAAGTCCTGGTTCTGAGCACAAAAAGAACTAATGCCATTCAAGGCAGCTAGCTCACAAGTCGTCTCCATGTGGTGTCCATGAACTTCCACACTCCAAGTGAGGGAGCTAGGACACGGTGGATGGTGATATACCACCAAACGCACACGAGATCGGGTCACACCACGGTCTCGGATGAGGGTTCTCTCATATTGTGGCGGGGTAGGGTAATCGAGCGCCTGCAAAACTGACCACAGAATGCTAGGGAAGCCTTCCCATCCTAGGCAATCTGAAAAGGAAACATCTTTGGGGTAGCTGGCCAAGTCAGCGTGAGCGTCCATTCTGAACCAAAAGAAAAAGGGCAAGGGTGAGAACCGGTTAGCGCCAGGAAAACAAAACAGATTCTGGACAGTGTAGTAAAAATTATAAAACTCGAATCTACAAGCTCAAAATTTCCCAACTTTGGCCAGGACATTGTTTAAGTAATGCCAAACAAGTTTCATGTTGGAGGTTTGAGCAGAAACTGTCATTAAGGTGGTGTAAAAATTCAATTTTTATCTCACTGTTCCCAGAAATTTCCAGCAGACAGGGGGTTACCATTTTAAGCATAACTCCAGTTCTACTGAACCATTTTCGTTGAAATTTCTACAGCATAAACTTCATAACATTTATGACAACTTTCATGTTGAACACTTTTTCGTTTGACAAAGTTTTCAATTTCGAATTAAAGGTACAAACAGACTGGTTTCAGCAAAATTTTGGGTTGTGATTTGAATTTTGACGGCGGTTTAATTGGTCACGTGTTAAGGTTCAATATCATTTCGGTGAATGCAATGCATGAGCGGCCTATTCGTTCTCACCAACACACATGCCAATAACTTTTTGGCCTACGAAGTTAGTGCCGGTGGCTAGGCAATATCCGTCTCTCCCTATATTAACTAGCCGAACTTTTCTAACCGTTCATCATACGGAATCGTGGTTAGTGTACCCTGCAGAAAATTCCATTCCAGAGCATATATAATCAACCTTTCGTGCCAGCACTCACGAAAGCGTCTCCATACATTACCACCCACTATAGAGGTGGCACCCAAATGTTTAACATTGAACGGGCAATGTTCATATGTCACCAAGGCGACATATTGACAATTTCATACACTCATGAGAATAGCGTATTGACTTTGTGCCGCCATCATATTTGCATATGATGCCGTGGTACGCTACAGCAATCGCCGTACCTTGCGCCCACCATGCTATTCTATTTTCATACGCCATCATAAGCGTATTGACTATGTGCCGCCACTATATTTTCATATAGTGCCGTGGTACGTTACAGCAATCGCCGTACCTTGCGCCCACCATTGCGTAAAATAAATGACAGAATGAAATGTGCTAGAAGCCAGTATTAATAAGATTTGCCACCTATCATCGTGATCCCTTAACCCACATAGGCTCCACGCTCTAGTTACATGACCTTAACGGTCTAAAATAACCTTCCCTTCGCAAAGCGGTCGGAAGTACATACCAAGT
>JACEFO010002871.1:0-12396 GCA_015342445.1 Digitaria exilis
TTCTCAAATTTTCGCGGGATTGATCCTAACCTTTTCTTCGCTTCTTTACAAGGTCAGGGCCATTAGGTATACTCTCTCGCCTGCCTGGGACCAACACAACAGGGTCCGACATCTTCTACCATATAAGGCTTCGAAAGGTGCCATTTTAAGACTCGCTTGGTAGCTAATTGTTTATAGGAGAATTCGCCAGAAGATAAACACTTCTCCCAATTCTTCCCATAATGGATAACACAAGCTCGAAGCATATCCTCAAGTATTTGATTTACCCTTTCCCGTCTGCCATCGGTCTGAGGGTGATATGCTGAACTACGGATCAGTTTTGTGCCTAGTGATAGTTGCAATTGTCCTGAAAGCGTGCTACGAACTGAGTACCACGATCTGAAATTATCGTCTTGGGTACCCCATGTAGACAAACGATCCGTTCCAAATAAATCTCAGCGTACCTCTTAGCGGTATAAATGGTATTGACCGGAATAAATGTGCGGTCTTGGTAAGGCGGTCCACAATTACCCAAACGGAGTCATGCCCCTGAGGGTTCTGGGAAGTCCAACAATGAAGTCCATGCTTATATCTTCCCACTTCCATGAGGGAATAGGAGACGGTTGAAGCGTGCCTGCTACCTTCAAGTGGCTAGCCTTAACCCGCTGACAACGTGTCACATTCCGACACATACCGGCAATTCTCGCTTCATCCCGAGTCCACCAATAGTTTTGTTTCAAGTCTTGGTACATTTTGGTGCTACGGATGGATAGAAAATTTAGAGAGATGGGCCTCATCCATAATTTTCCTTCGGAGTTTCCGTGTTTTTGGGCACCACGATGCGATGTCCAAACCACATCACTCCCTGCCCATACTAGCCAGAAACACTTTGTATTTTTCCTTCACCTTCTCCTTTGACAACTTTCCTTTTAAGGATTTTAATCTTTGCGTCATTTAATTGGGCTTTCAACAATCTGATCGTGCAAGGTTGGTTCACTGAGATATGGTTGAAGTACCCGTGTGGAACAATCTCTAAGTTGAGCTTTGCCATTTCATGGCACAAGGTGTCAGCGTAAGACTTCACGGAAAGACAATGACAATGAGCCTTGCGGCTTAGTGCATCCGCAACCACATTTGCCTTGCCGGGGTGATAATGCACACTAAGGTCATAGTCCTTTGCTAACTCCAACCATCTTCGCTGCCTCATATTCAAATGTGCCTGAGTGAAGATAATTTGAGGCTCTTGTGGTCGGTGTATATGTTGCATGGAACACCCATCAGATAGTGTCTCCACATCTTGAGAGCATGAATAACCGCTGCTAACTCAAGATCATGCGTGGGGTAGTTTGCTCGTGAGGCCGAAGTGCTCGAGAAGCGTAAGCAATGACTCGGGTTCTCTTTGCATGAGGCACAGCCAAGTCCGGTGCCTGAAGCATCGCAATAGACGTCATAGGGCTTGGTGCAATCGGGGTTGAGCTAAAAACTGGGGCTGAAGTTAAATGTTTTCTCAAAGTGTGGAAAGCTTCATCACATTTATTCATTCCACTCAAATTTGACTCCCTTCTTTAAGAGTTCGGGTCCATGGGTTTCGCAATCCGAGAGAAGTCCGGAATAAAAACGGCGATAATAACCGGCTAAAACCCAGAAAAACTCCGAATCTCGTGACAGAAGTAGGTGGTTGCCATCTAGCACTCTCTTGCACTTTTGTTGGATCCACGGATATACCATCCTTGGAAACCGTGTGACCTAGAGAATTTCACTCTAGTAGCCAGAATTCACACTTGGAGAACTTGGCGTAGAGCTGGTGGTCTCTCAATCTTTGAAGAACAATGCGAAGGTGCTCGACAATGCTCTTCCTCATTCTTAGAATATATAAGAATGTCGTCAAATGAAAACCACCACGAAACTTGTCTAGTTCTGACATGAAACCAAATTCCATGAGGTACATGAAGTAGGTCTGGGCATTGGTGAGTCCAAAATGACATGACCAAAGAATTCATAAAGTCCGTAACGAGTAGAAAAGGCAGTCTTTTTGGAATGTCACAAGGTCGGAATTTTATTTGGTGATAGCCAGAGCGAACGTCAATCTTGTAGAACACTCTGGCGCCAGCTAGTTGGTCAAACAGGACATCAATACGGGGGAGTGGGTACTTGTTTTTAATAGTCACCACATTGAGAGGCCGGTAATCGATACACAACCTCAAAGAATGGTCCTTCTTCTTCACAAAGATAGCGGGACATCCCCAGGTGACACCACTTGGACGTATGAAACCCTTGTCTAGCAATTCTTGGAGTTTGAATTTTTAATTCGGCAATTCATTGGGTGGCATTCTATATGGTCTCTTTGATATAGGTGCCGTGCCAGGTTGGAGTTCAATAACAAATTCCAATGTCCCTATCCGGCGGCATCCAGGTAAGTCATCCGGAAAAACATCGGCATACTCACATACCACCGGAATGTCCTTTAGTTGCGTTTCTACCATGGTATAAGCACACGCATTGACGCAATTCCGTTGGTGGCAGATATAGCACCACTAGGGCCATGTGTAGGCGAGTTTATTTCAAAAACTCGTTTTGCAACATCTAGCACAACCTTATGTTGAGTCATCTAATTTGGCTCCAACACAATGTCAATGCCTTCCATACCAAGCAGAATTAAATCGTAGGAAATAAATTTACTTCCAGCCTGATTGGAACTTTTCGGGAGACTTGGTTGGATGCTATTTTACCTCCCGCAGTGATATCACATATGATGATTTGGTATGGTAAGATTTTAGCACTGCAGATTTGCATGAAATCTTGTGCTTATAAAACTATGGTCTTGCCCCGGAATCAAACAATATCACAGCAGGTTGAGTGTGGATAGGGAAGGTACCAGTCATGTCTGGGGCTCCCTCGGGTAGGTCGGCCAAGGTGGTGTAGTTAAGCCTTCCTTGTCCGGACCTGCACACGCTGCTGCTGTTTGCCCTTGTTTGCTGATTCCCTGGGCGCTGGTTCTGTTGCTTGTTCTGGCGGGCAGTCCTTGATAAAGTGACTGTTACTGCGCATCACTTGAAGCACTGATAGCCGGCTTCAGGGCGAGCTGGCTGTTGTGCGTTCTGCCCTGGCGCTGGTTGCTGCTGCGGCGGTGGAGGGAAACGGGGCGCATTAGGCTGTGGTGGCCTAGCAACCCATCCACCTCCCTGAGGGTGCCCTGGACTGTCCTTTGCGGTGCAGCCGGGGGAACCAAGCGGAATCTCTGCGGCTGCACGCTCGAGGGTCCAGCGGGAGCTTTCCTCTTCTTCTCCGCCTTGTGCACCACGTTAGTGTCTTCTTGGGCGATGGCGAGGTTCACAAGATCGCCATATGTGGTAGCACGGGTGGTAGCCAATTGAGCTTTCAACTTGGTATTGAGGCCACGTCGGAACTCTCCAATTTCTTCTCGTCAGAGTCGGCGTGATGACCCGCGTAGGGGCACAGACCATTGAAGGCCTGGGCGTATTGGAGCACCGTGCGGGTACCCTGGGTCAGAGCCAGAAATTCATTCAACTTCCGCTCTACCAAGCCGGCTGGAATATGATGAGCCTTGAACGCAGTCTTGAACTCATCCCACTCAACCACATGACCCTCCTGCTGCAGGGCCAAGTAATTCTCCCACCATAGGAGAGCTGGCCGCGGAGCTGCTGCGCCGCGAACACTACCTTGCGGTTGGAAGTGCAAGGTGTGGCCAAGATGTGAACTTGGACTCGATGGCTCAAATCCACGTATCGGTGTCCAAGGTTCATCGGCTTTTGAGAATATCGGCGGGTGGGTAGCCAGGAAATCCTCATATCGGGCCACTTGAGGCTGAGGAGCCCGTTACCTCCCTGCTTGTAGCATCTGCTGTTGCATCATTTGTTGTTGATGCTGCAGGTTCCGTAGGATCTCCGTCTGCGTAGCCATACAACTGCTGCCACGTCGGAGGTTGCTGTGTGGTGGCGGAGGGTGGCGGCGGCTGTTGCTGCCCCTCATGCCCTTGCTGGTTAGCATTGGAGCCACTAGCGTCATGACCGCTGCGGGTGATTGCCATCTGCAGTAGGTACTTGTATTAGCCACATTTCATAAGCTTGCATAATGATGACAAGATAGAACGTGACAATATATTGAAGTTTATTGCGTAGGAATGACATGTCAACATGCAGTTCGGAAAGAAAAATCATATCTCCCAACAGGAAGCAAGTCAAATGCTCCAATTCGGTCAGTAGCTCGAAAATTTCACGCTCTACAACTTTCATGTTGGGCTCAGAATCAAATTCGGGCTGGAACTAAGCCGAAAAATTCAATCTTTAGCTCTCTGCGTTTGCTGTTTTTACAGCAGGCCGAGCTGTAGTGTTTTGGTTGCCATTTTTATTTCGCTTAACCAATGGGGTTGAAATTTGGTGAACATTTCGTTTGACAAATTCCAAACAACTTTGTAGTTCACATCACAGCCCAGAAATGAATGGAAAACCCATCAATAATTAAAAACAAGGTTAGCTGCAGAATGTTTTCCACACATCCACTACAACTCTCATCAAGTTTTGGATCACCCAACCACATCATTCAATTACATTGTCTCAAAAGATTTAAAAGGAAGCTCAACTCCATCTAGCCTATTGCAACATGAAGCCAAAATTTAGGCCTAGCGGAGGAGTAATCTCGCTACTACCACTTCTAGAAATCATCTAGGTTGTTTGCGGTAGCCTCGCTGCCCATAGGTGATGGTGGAGCTGGAAGGGGCAGCATGTCATCCTCGGTATCCATGTCGGAATCGGAGGCCTCTCCTTCCCCATGCTCTCCCTCTGCTCAAGAAGGTGCTGAGCATCATGGACGGCTAACATAGCATTAGCATGCTCCAAAGTACCGTGTACGTCCTCAAGTTCTTCTCTTGTTTGGGCTAGCTCATTTTGGACATTGTTGTGCGCTATGTGGAGGTCATTCAATTGCCTCTCCAAATCAGCAATCATGGCGTCCCTGGTGCTCACCTCAATGGACAATGAGGTCCTCTCAACCCCAATGTCGCGGGCACGGGTAGACATGTCCATAGCAAGGTTGAGCATCTCGCTCTGCGACTGTCCTAAGAGCGCCTGCAAGCGGTGGTAAGCTCGGATCCACCTCATCATCAGTGCAGCTGCAGCGACGGGATTTTCCGCCATCCTCAAAGGGGAGCTAAGATAGCGCCTCATCCAATGGGGATTATCCGGCTGAGTCGGTGGAAACAATCCAAGCAACTGGTGCTCTACCAAGTCCTGGTTCTGAGCACAAAAAGAACTAATGCCATTCAAGGCAGCTAGCTCACAAGTCGTCTCCATGTGGTGTCCATGAACTTCCACACTCCAAGTGAGGGAGCTAGGACACGGTGGATGGTGATATACCACCAAACGCACACGAGATCGGGTCACACCACGGTCTCGGATGAGGGTTCTCTCATATTGTGGCGGGGTAGGGTAATCGAGCGCCTGCAAAACTGACCACAGAATGCTAGGGAAGCCTTCCCATCCTAGGCAATCTGAAAAGGAAACATCTTTGGGGTAGCTGGCCAAGTCAGCGTGAGCGTCCATTCTGAACCAAAAGAAAAAGGGCAAGGGTGAGAACCGGTTAGCGCCAGGAAACAAAACAGATTCTGGACAGTGTAGTAAAAATTATAAAACTCGAAATCTACAAGCTCAAAATTTCCCAACTTTGGCCAGGACATTGTTTAAGTAATGCCAAACAAGTTTCATGTTGGAGGTTTGAGCAGAAACTGTCATTAAGGTGGTGTAAAAATTCAATTTTTATCTCACTGTTCCCAGAAATTTCCAGCAGACAGGGGGTTACCATTTTAAGCATAACTCCAGTTCTACTGAACCATTTTCGTTGAAATTTCTACAGCATAAACTTCATAACATTTATGACAACTTTCATGTTGAACACTTTTTCGTTTGACAAAGTTTTCAATTTCGAATTAAAGGTACAAACAGACTGGTTTCAGCAAAATTTTGGGTTGTGATTTGAATTTTGACGGCGGTTTAATTGGTCACGTGTTAAGGTTCAATATCATTTCGGTGAATGCAATGCATGAGCGGCCTATTCGTTCTCACCAACACACATGCCAATAAACTTTTGGCCTACGAAGTTAGTGCCGGTGGCTAGGCAATATCCGTCTCTCCCTATATTAACTAGCCGAACTTTCTAACCGTTCATCATACGGAATCGTGGTTAGTGTACCTGCAGAAAATTCCATTCCAGAGCATATATAATCAACCTTTCGTGCCAGCACTCACGAAAGCGTCTCCATACATTACCACCCACTATAGAGGTGGCACCCAAATGTTTAACATTGAACGGGCAATGTTCATATGTCACCAAGGCGACATATTGACAATTTCATACACTCATGAGATAGCGTATTGACTTTGTGCCGCCATCATATTTGCATATGATGCCGTGGTACGCTACAGCAATCGCCGTACCTTGCGCCCACCATGCTATTCTATTTTCATACGCCATCATAGCGTATTGACTATGTGCCGCCACTATATTTCATATAGTGCCGTGGTACGTTACAGCAATCGCCGTACCTTGCGCCCACCATTGCGTAAAATAAATGACAGAATGAAATGTGCTGGAAGTCAGTATAATATAATATTTGCCACCTATCATATCGTGATCCCTTAACCCACATAGGCTTCACGCTCTAGGTAACATCCTTAACGGTCCTAAAATAACCTTCCTTCGCAAAGCGCGTCGGAAGTACATACCAAGTTATTACATACCAAGTTCGAAATTTAAATCAGAGTATCAAGTTCATTGCAGCGGAAATAAATAGATCATTGCAGCGGAAAGATAAACTAACGACGATACAACGTAACACCATGATGAAGCCTGCCATGGTGCTACTCCTCCCGTTCCTCGGCAGAGGACGGAACCCACTCGATGTGCCATCCAGGGGGAACCTGGGTAGGCCAAGTCATGGCATCGACTGCCACATCCAACACTGTACCTGTAATAAAAGCCACAAGCAAGGCTGAGTATACTAATACTCAGCAAGGCTTACCCGTCGGGTGAAAACTACATCACCGACATCTAGACATGAGAGGCTTTTGGCTGGTGGGTTTGTTTGCCAAAAAGCAACTAAGAGTAGATCCTTGCTTTCAAAATTTTAGCATCATATTCTAGTAGATTTTACCATTCTAGATTAGCATCCTGTCTAATCATACAAGTGGTGCAGTACAATTTAATTAATACAACAAGTTCATCAATCTCATAGTTCCACTTGTTACTCAATGCAGCAAGGCGGTCAAGCAGTCTCATTAACCGCGAGAAGCGGACAGTTCGAACCGAATTTGCTACCTGGCCAGGGGAAACCCAACACACACGGATAATGCTTGCTATAAAAGGTACAAGCACTTCCCAACCTTTCCCATCGATCCACAATTCGGATCCGAATCCACCTTCCTTAGGATAGACGTTTACTGCTTCACTCACAGTCTCACGCATATATCCACAAGTGTACGGCAGGGGAAACAAAGTTTCCAAGGAGAGATGGCTATCGGCCCTAGCTGCTTCAATCTGGTACCGGGCTTACCAATTCCCATATATCGGCATGCATGTGGTACGTTCAAAAACTTGACACACTCAACCACACGTTTCGACCTTAAATCCATTATCATACACGGACGGGAGATCTACATCTACCATCCCGCCCGTCCATCCTTATGATTCCAACATAAGTAAAGACAAGCAACTCCTATGCCTCGCGAGTGACAGGAAATCACTCGACTTGTAACGGACCTAAAGCAATGCCCTATTGATCCTTTCATACTAGTGTTGCAAGTCATAGGTACTAGAAATGTGCAGCTAAGGTATTCAATCAACTCCTTGAAACGTAAATGCACAAGCATAGGGAATTCATAGATGCATAAACTTTAAAGGTTAGGTTATGCTCTGGTACTTGCCTTCTTGCTCTAGCTGGGGGTTAGCCTCCGGGTCGACTGTTCCTTCGCCGGCACCGTTCTCCGGGGTGCTTTCTCCGTCGGCGGGGATGAGATGGTAGAAGCCGTCCGGAATAGCGCCTTCTACATGAGATGCATAACTTTAGCGGCTGCCTAGTGATTCCAAAACTAAGGCCTTGCAGGCCATATTCACCTAGACATGCTAAAGTACTACTTTCTTCTTCATAAAATTAGAGGAGGGGTGTGGAAAATTTTTATTCATGTTTGATGGTGATTGTGACATCCCTGATGTAAAAATATTGGAAGTACTTTTAAAACAGGTTAAAAAGGGGAAAAAGTGGTGTTGGAACTCAAAAATTCATCAAAATTCAAATTTAACTTCAAAAGCAAAGGACCTTGGGCACCCAACTGAAATCTCAAGATTTTTGGTGCTGAACTTAAACATCTCGGACCAAAAGAGTAGTTGTCATCACCTACAGCCCTTCGCGACAACCTCGCCACGGCGTTCGTTCTGCTCGATAACCCTCGAGCGGGGATGTCCGTCACGATCGAGCTATGTCCGTGACGATCGAGCATAGTCAGTATTGTCCATGACGATCGAGCTATGTCCGTGACGATCGAGCTATGTCCGTGACGATCGAGCTATGTCCGTCACGATCGAGCCTAGCCAGTAGTTTCCGTCACGATTCGAGGCCGCACGATAGGACCCTCGAGGCCCCGACGTTCCGTCACGCTCGAGGCTCCGCAGCCAAGCTCGAGGGGGTACTTACCCTCGAGCGACGTTCCGGCACGCTCGAGGCTCCGCAGCCAAGCTCGAGGGGGCACTTACCCTCAAGCGACGTTCAGGCACGCTCGAGGCTCCGCAGCCAAGCTCGAGGACTTACCCTCGAGCGACGTTTCGGTACGCTCGAGGCTTCGCAGCCAAGCTCGAGGGGGGCACTCACCCTCGAGTGGCGTTTCCGACCCTTCGAGGCTCGGCAAGCTCGAGCTTGCGGTTCAAGCTCGAAGCGCCGTAGCGCCTGGTCGAAGTGCCTGGTCCAAGCTCGAAAGTTGTGTCCCACACCTCAGACCCCAACTTTTAATTTTACCCGTTTCGAAGTTCAGTTCGAATTTTTGGAGAAAATTCGAATTTGGAAATCGGAGCTCCACGGGCATGCTAGCCCCTGGCGCGCGCTGCGCTGGCCGGAGCTCGGCCGCCACGTGCCCGGCGAGCGGCGCAGGCGGCGCTGAGCTGGCCAAGCCGCGGCGGACGCTGGCGCTTGTCGCCTAGCTCTTGTCCGGCCACTCCCGAGCCATCACTTCGCCGCTGTCGCCTCGCCTCGCCTCGCGCCGCGGAGCGCCATCATACGGTCGCGCGCCGCCGTGGCCGCACGCGCGCTCGCGCCGCGCCGAGCGCACTGCAGGCGGTAGAGTCCATTCGCGTCGCGCCAAAGCCTCTGCTGAGGATCTCCACTTCATCACGCGATGATCTTTGACGCCCAACCGCGCGTGTGCGCTCTGTTCGAGCTCGCCGCGCCATCAATGGCGACCGCGACAGCCACCCACGCGCTCGCACGCTCCCGAGGCCGCACAGTGCCTCCCTTGCGTGCCCAAGCACTCCACCGCGCACTCCCACCCCTCCTCTCACTCGCTCACTTGGTCATTTCCACTTCCCCGCGCTCGCTCGGTCTTCTTCTTCCTCGCGCCGCGCGAACCGAGCCGAGCTCCTCCGAGAAATTCGCCTCCCACACTCCACCATTCCCAAATTCGTCGCGCACGAAGCTAGACCTCTACCCTAGCTCCATTTCCCCCATTTTCCCCAAGCTATTGTCCCTTCTCCGGCGAGAATTCGTGAATTCCCCCAAATCGCGATTTTCGGCCGCCGGAGCACCCGCACGTCGAGACCCTACTCCGAGCCGTCCCCGAGGTCAACCGAGCACGCCATTGGCTTCCTCGAGCTCCACTGGTGCTCTAGGACCCCTCGAACCTCGGTGAACGACCCCGAGCTCACCGGCGTAGAAGCCGCGGCGGCCGCGCCGCCACCACCTCGTCGCCGGCGCAACCCCGACCATCCCCGGCCTCCAAACCGTCCCCAAACGACTCGAGGTGAGCCCAGGAAGCTTTTCCCCCACTTCCCCGAGCCTAGTTCGCCGCCGTTTGGCCGGCGCAACTCCGGCGAGAGCCGAGGGCTTTCCTTCATCGTCTTCGTTTGTCTAGGGGTCTCTGTGCAAAAGTCCAGGGACTCGTTCGCGAAGTTTTGAAAGTTCTAGGGTTCCCTGCGAAAATAGATTCTTAAAACTAGATTTGTTTTTCCCGAATCTGGTAAAATCCATTAAAAATCATACAAAAATCAGAAAAATGCACAAAAATACTCTCTGGATTCGTGAGAGTCTAAACTACAATCCCTATTAGACATGTTTATACTTTTGATGAAGTGTTTTTGAGCTAAAATTCAAACTATGAAAATGGAAAGTAGTGCACCATTTCAAATCCAGAGCTCCGCTAGGGTTGAGCTTTGGATATGTTGTGTGTAGCGACTTTGGACAGCTTGTGTCCAAAGGGGACCTAAAAATATGAACTGTAGCTCCAGTTATAAATTAAAATGTGTTTTCTGTCTTTTTGCAGTGCAGAAATCTTTAAAAATAATCTGTGCAGTGAAAAATCACCATTTTGCTCCAGAGGACTAAAAACTTGTTAGCACACCTGTGAGAAATGAAAAACTTAATTTTTGCTCTGTTTAGGCTAGCAAATAAATAAATATGTGTTTTTGGATAGGAATTTATTGAGGACTACCCAAGGGTTATTTTGAGCCACCACATGGCCAGAGCCCTCCTTGTACTTATGACTAGCTTTGGTAGGAAGATTTCCTGAATTGGATGTATTTCCAATTTTATATGAATTTATTTCATTTCTGCAGGCAGCAGATTGTATTAATTTTAATAAAGTATGTGTAGCTCAGATTTAGCTAAATTTTGGAGTGAGCTTAGCTCTTATACTCCAGTAGCTGTCATAAAGTTTATAGATAAAAATGATGAGCAGAAAAGGAGAAACAAAAATGCGAAGTAATCTAGATGGAAATCGATTTATATAAAAGAATAAACCTTTTTGTAGTTAGTTAGAATAAAATAAATGGAATCTGAAATTCTAGAACAGCCACCCTAAGTTATGCATCTCGTGTAGAAGGCGTTATTCCGGACGGCAACTACCACCTCATCCCCGCTGACGAGGAAGGAATCCCGGAGGAAGGTGCCGGCGAAGGATCGACCAACCCCGAGGCTAACCCCCAGCTTGAACAAGAAGGCAAGCCCCGGAGCATAACCTAACCTTTACCAATTATGCATTTGTGAATTCCCTATGCTTGTGCATTTACGTTTCAAGGAGTTGATTGAATACCTTAGCTGCACATTTCCTAGTACCTATGACTTGCAATACTAGCATGAAAGGATCGATAGGGCATTGCTTTAGGTCCGTTACAAGTCGAGTGATTTCCTGTCACTCGCGAGACATAGGAATTGCTTGTCTTTTCTTATGTTGGAATCATAAGGATTGACGGGCGGGATGATAGATGTAGATCTCCCGTCCGTGTATGATAATTGATTAAGGTCGAAATGTGTGGGTTGAGTGTGTCAAGTTTTTGAACGTACCACATGCATGCCGATGTATGGGGATCGGTAAGCCCGCTCGGTACCAGATTGAAGCAGCTAGGGCCGATAGCCATCTCTCCTTGGAAACTTTGTTTTCCCCTGCCGTACACTTGTGGATATATGCGTGAGACTGTGAGTGAAGCAGTAAACCTTTATCCTAAGGAAATGGACCCGGTTCTGAATTGTGGATCGATGGGAAAGGTTGGGAAATGCTTGTACCTTTTATAGCAAGCAGAGTATCCGTGTGAGTTGGGTTTCCCCTGGCCAGGTAGCAAAATTTCGGTTCGAACTGTCCGCTTCTCGCGGTTAATGAAACTGCTTGATCGCCCTGCTACATGAGTAACAAGTGAAAACTTGAGATTTATAAACTTGTTCTATGAATTAATTGTATTGCACCCACTTGTATGCTTAGAGAGGATGCTAATCTAGAATGGTTAAATGTACTAGAATATGATGCTAAAACTTGAATAGCAAGGATCTACCTTTAGTTGCTTTGGCAAACAAACCCACCAGCCAAAAGCCTCTCATTGTCTAGATGTCGGTGATATGTAGATTTCAACCCGACGGGTAAGCCTTGCTGAGTATTAGTTATACTCAGCCTTGCTTGTGGCATTTGATTACAGGTACACCATTGGATGCGATGCCTTGTCTTGGCCTGACCCAGGTTCCACCTGGCTGGCACATCGAATGGGTTCCGTCCTCTGCCGAGGATTCAGAGGAGTAGCAACCGTGGGCAGCTTCAGCATGGTGTTATTCGTATCGTCGTTAGTTTATTTACTTCCGCTGCAAAGAAACTTTTATTTCCGCTGCAGACTTTGCCAAGGTACTTAACTTGGAATAATTTCGGAGTGGTCCGCCACAGC
>JACEFO010002872.1:0-76779 GCA_015342445.1 Digitaria exilis
GGACTTGGGACATGACATGGATCGCGCATTCAAGCATGCAGGTTGGGAGCACTTCCACACCATCACAGAATCATGTTTGAGTCTTCTCACTATTGAATTTCTGATGAGTTGGAATATCGAAACCACCCCGAAAGAAACTATCATTCGATTTCGATTTTTCAATGAGGATTTTATTTTGAACTCTCGCCAGTTTAGCAATGCTCTTGGTTTTCATCAACGTTGCATTTTGAACCCCAATATTTTGGAGAAGGACCACCGTTATGAGCGAACCTCATGGTGGGACTCCATCTCTGATGATTCTTTCAGCACCAAAAACAGCATAACTTCCATTCATAATCCTACGCTGCGGTTTTTGGCAAAATGGATTGCTATGGTTGTTCATCCTCGTGCAGATTTACGTCTTTGTCTTAGTGCTGAGTTGCCTTGCCTTTACGCTATGGCTAAAAAGATAAAGTTTTCTCCCGTGTTGAGTATGCTTAGTCATTGGCAAAGGATGGTGACTACAAAATGCACCATTGACATTACTTCGCTGGTGACTCGTATCGCCAAATATGTCGGTGCTTTGACAAATGCAGAAGTCACCTACTTGCCATTGACACAGGAGTATCAAACCCAAATTGGTCTTGATCATTTTGTGCAAGGGCATTTGATGCGGGAAGGGCCGAACCATACTCTTTTATGTGTTACCCCGGGTACGAGGAAGAGATTGAGTTTCCCTGCTCAAACCTCGGACTCTACTCGGTGAAGCGGCTTAAATTGCAGATGAGGAAGAAGGAACCAGCACGCCACAGTGTGGCTAGCACACGACCAACAACACGTAGCGGGACCCTGCTGGAAAGGCAGACCGAGGCAGGCACTTCACAGATGCCATCATCTGGAGAGCCTGGGACATCAAAGATGCCTCCACCTAACCCGACTGCCAACATGACCTTCGAGCAGACGTACGACTACTTCCAAGGAGGGTCAGGCCTGTACATAGGAACCATGCCAGGCTATGGCCAGGATCCCGGGTACTACTACTCCAGAGGTATGGGTTCTTATGGTCCACAGGTCGGACCATCCACTTCAGCCCGGTACGACTACGAGAACCCGTTCACTCGGGAGATCTCATAGATCACACCCGACTCAGTGAGCTCTACCAGCAGCAGCAGAAGATGAACCAGGACATGGCACACAACACGGATCTCATGCAGCAGAACTGGGCGATGGCGACATCTATGCACTACGACATCTCAACCATCTTCCAGCGCATGGATCTCAACCCCAACCAGCAGAACCCCGACCAGTCAGACTACTGAGCTTCATCGAAGCTTGGGGGAGGTATCACAGGTAAGTTATCTATCGTTCCTTTGTCGTTTAATTTATTGAAATGCCATGACATGCTTTAGAATTTTATTAATAATTATAAAAGGAAGAGAATTCTCCAAGTAATTTGTACATGGGCAGTTTTGCAAGTTCTCTTTTGGACATGATGAATAGTTGCTCTGTTTATGCTTTACACGTGCCTCGTACATAACCCTTTACTCTCTTAGTACTTGAGTTCGTTGGCATGTGGCGTTCCCCTATGTTTCATTCTAGTGGGAGCATAAGCAATAGTTGTCAAAGTCTAGTTGTTGGGAATATTGATATGGTTTGAACTAGTGTAAGAATGCATGCTCAATAAGGAACCTCTCGGGAGTTTTTTTTGAAATAAAAATTTGTTCATGGAAAATACCCCGATGGATGATTGACCCACCAGAGCCATATATGCAAAATTTTATTCTAGCCACCATATGCAGTCTTGTGTTACTTTGAGATTTGTCGAGCGGTGTGTTCTCGTGAAGGAAATACTTATCATCTACCTACTCCTTCTCCTTCGTGTAACCATTGTCGGCTAGCCTCAAACTGTCTGGCATGTTGATTTCTCACCGAGTATTAACATCCACCTTCGCCGGACAACACATTTCACCAACCAGCCCAAAATCTCCACTGTGTACCTATTCTACCCATGATTCAAGAAAAACGCTCCAATGAAAATACTCATGAATTCAAGCAAGGATCTGAGCTCCTATTTTTTACCTATCCTCTCTCCTCCTTAAAAAGAGAGAGAGAGAGAGAGAGAAAGAAGAGAAAGGAGATAGAAGATCTACAAATAGAGTACAATATGAGCCTAAGAATCAAGCAATCTTTCCATGTGTGAGTCCATTCTCTCCTTTTCCCCTGAACATTTAATTCCAAGGATGGGAATTTGATGAGCACTACTTCTCGAGAATCACCATTTGGCTTGTCAAGAAAGGTAACCAAGGTATGCTTCTTTTTCCCTACCCAAAGCTCCAGATATCGGCCATTAGAGTAGGAGTCATGGTCGGTTCGACTAAGGTGAGGATTTATACACTTGAGTGACTCGAGAGTACCATCGGGGATATTTACCATCTTTGTGAAAATTATCTCCCCGAGGAGCAACCTGAACAGCTGCAGGAAACTCCGGTGATGATTGTTCAGCTTTCCAACTGCCTGTGACAAAGACGAAAAGCAATAAGCCCCACAGATGAGCAAAGGTATGAATTGATTATGTGCCAATTAATTCAATCTACATTGTCAGAGTTTAGGTTTATGCACAGGGTACTTGTAGGGGGTATGCATTGACGCAACTCCTGATCCACCGAGCCTAAGTTTTAGCTTTGCTCGAGGACGAGCAAAGGGATAAGCTTGGGGGTGTGTTGACGGCCATTATGACACCTTGTGACCGTCAACATTTCGGATAAAATGAGAACTTTGCACAATGTTCCATGTATATGTTGCTTATATTTAACAAATTCCACAAGTTTTGGTGAAGTTGTGAATGCAGGGACACGTGGCAGAAAATAGGACAAAAACGGGCAAAAAGCCTGGCCGACCGGCTGGCCAGACATCTCGGCCAAATGACAAGTCACTGATCCAGGAGCAAACTAGCACACATGCAAAGCATCCAAGCCATTCATCCAATGACGGTTTGATCAAAGGGCCCGAAAGGCACATCACATGGATTAGAGGGCCCACTTGCATGCCTTAACTGCCAGGCAGTTAATAACCGTCATAACTACCGACACCAGGAGGCAATCCAGAGCGTTGCTGCGAAAGGCGGTGCCAGATGGCGACCAACCCTGGCCGATCGGCCAGGAACCTGCCGAACGGCCAGCCACCAACTCTGTTCGAGGCGCTCTTCTGAGGACAGTTGCATGCTGAGCTAACTTAACCGCCAAGATGCTCAACCGAACTGCTCAGGCTATAAAAGGAGGCCTCCACTTCACTTCTCAACACACACCAAGAAGGAGCTTCTCTATTTTTATATTTTCTAGAGT
This sequence comes from Digitaria exilis, assembly GCA_015342445.1. Taxonomy (NCBI): domain Eukaryota; kingdom Viridiplantae; phylum Streptophyta; class Magnoliopsida; order Poales; family Poaceae; genus Digitaria; species Digitaria exilis. The sequence continues at coordinate 3,321 of JACEFO010002872.1, forward strand.
AGATTAGAGTTGGGAGTTAGAGTTGAGTCGAGCTTGCCTCGAGGTTCCGGAGTCTCTCGGAGATCGGGTAAAGTTCTTGTATCTTTTCTTTATACTTCGAATATTTCTTTTATCAATATAGTTATCTTCTTTACTTTATCGGTTAAGCTTTCCTTTCCTGCTTTCCTTAGTTTATCTAGGAAAGTAGTGTGATCCTTTCATTTCATAACCGATTCAGTTAGAGTCTAGTTAGTTTGTCAGGCTTTTACCTTACGGGTTTCTCGTCCGGACTAGGAGATTTAGCCGTCTCCTAGGTAGAGGGGGGTTTCTTGTGAAGGCCTCACAAGAAATCCTAGCATCGAACCCAGACGTGGTGTTTGGTTAGGTGTTAGCTAGAATTGTGTTCCACCCCACGGAAAGAGAGTGGTAGGCGGCAAGTGGTGACAACCTTGTCCGTCCTTTGTGCGACCACAACATTCAGGTGTTTTCATAGAAGTAGTTGTAGGTTGCCGTTAGGTCCCCTTCTATCCTGTCTGGACCTTTTCTCTTCCAGCCGCCGAAGTAAGCTCTTTTCCCTGACAGCTAGGTAGAGTTCTAGTCTAGATCTTTAGAGGCTTTCTGATAAGTTTAGGAGTGTTTTAGGAATCCTTTCTCGCTCGTTGCTCTCCCAGCTTCTTTTCTATCTCTAAGTGTAGAAGTCTCCTGTGTCGCTGGTCATTTTGACCTTCTATCTAGCTTACCTTTTAGATAAGCTAAGTCATTTAGGGCAGCCACCTAACATATCTTTGCGCCCCAGTTATCTCCCCTAAGATAGTTGGTGTATATTTCTAGAATGTGTTCCTGGTATAATTTCTCAATATCACTTTAACCAAGAGCTTACCCGTGGAAATTTACGATACCCTGGAATACTCCAAGGTGAAGTGCTACACGGTCATTCTGTGCGCTTGCAGAATATTTTATTCTATAGGGCAAGAGTTTCCCCCTGGTTTTCTAACGGCACAATTCCAGTGACGTTAAGAAGTGCCAACAAAGATGGAGAGGATGTTGAAGAAGCTCAATTCCAAGGGTTTCCCATCACCATGCAAGATGTGGTCTTTACCAATGATAGAAGAAAGCAAAGAAAATATGGTTGCTATCATTATGGTGAGAAGGGACATTTCCGTGATTCATGCTATATCCTTGCAAAGGAGTTGAAGAAAGCCCACAAGCTCAAGAGGAAGGAGAAATAGGAGAATGGAAGCAAGCATGCACTCACTAGCATCGGCAAGTGGAGTGATTTGGAGGAGAAGCCAAGAAAGCCCTCATCAAGAAAAGCATCATCAAGCTCGTCGCATATGTGCCTCATGGCCAAAGGTAATGTTGCTAGTGATAGCGATGGTGATAGCGATGTAAGTGATGATGACTCCTCTCTTTCCATTCAAGAGCTTGTTGATACCATTCGCTCTCCAGATGATGCAATTAAAAAGCTCCTAACTCAAAACAAGGATCTTAAGGAAAAATTAGCTAGCTCATCATCCAATTATGAAGAATTGGTTCAAAAGTTTGAAATGTGGTAAACCACAATGATGAGCTAGCAAATAAAATTAAGGTCCATGAACAAGCATCATCCAATAATGCATTCACCTCACCTATCATTGAAAAACCTATAGTGGAAGCATCTATTTCTTGCATTGATTTAATTGATGAATCTTGCTCTCCATCTTGCAATGAGACTTGTGTTGAGAATGTGGTTGTAGAACCAATTGATGAGCTCATTGTGCAAGAAAATGAAGAGCTTAAGCAAGAAGTAGAAAAGCTCAAGAGGACTTGGCAAGGCTCAAGAACAAGGATGTGGCATGTGAGATCAAGAAACAACCTCCTCAAGATAATCGTCCCAAGATGGTAAGAAGCTTGAGAAGGGTGCAACTGTGACTTTCTACTCATGCCATGAAGAAGGCCACAAGTCCTATGAGTGCAAGAAGAAGGAGGAAGAAAGGAAGAAGAAAGTCACTCCCAACACCAAGCCCTATTTGAAGGTTGACAAGGCAAAGAACACACCCTATCTACTCAAGAAGAAAGACAGCAATGTGGTGGCTCACTTGCTCAACAAGCAAAAAAAGGGGTGGAACCAACCTATTTGGGTGCCCAAGGATACCATTGCTATCATGAAGAGCTCCAAGAAGGTTTGGGTTCCAAAGGCGACATAGAGTCCGCGGGACTCAAGAGGATTTGGAGGCTTGGCCACAAGAGAACAGCAATTCAAGCAAAGAGCAAAGCTTATCAAGATTTGGAGTATGTTGGAAATTATGGTATATCCTATACCCAAATCCTCCCAAGGTAGATTTGAATTCATGCGATTTCAGTTAGCATCTAGTTCCTTTCATATCAAGGATTGCATGTTCATATCTATATTCCATTGCATTGCCTAGCTTTATTTCATATGGCAAGTTGCTTGTGTTTTCTCTCTAACCCATGAGCAACTTGCATGGTCTATAGTTGTAGGAAAATGGCACCTAGATCTTTACTTCATATATCATGTCTGCCAAATTTACAAGCTATAGGATACTTCCCGATGTCGTTATTGACTAGTGCATCTCTCTCACAAGTAATTCTATTGCTTGTATGCACACATTTAGGGGGAGCTATCTTATGGTTTGTGATTTTGAGCCTAACTGTCACACCTGGAAATTTGGGATTTCGGGATGTGATTAGAAAGAGTAATTAAATAAACAATTTTCACAAATTATTAAAATTTTTCCAACATTTATTCTATTATCAGGATATTTAGTATAGGAAAAATAAAATTTCCTAGATAAAACAATTGAGCTTTGTGTTGTGCCTAATAAAGTGCTGCATTCATGTTGTTCCATTATTTTTGAATGGACAATTTGAATTTAAACAAAAGTTTTTAGAAATCGTAACATTTCGAAAATGCAGTTTCAACATTTCAAAACCTCAGTTTCAACATCTTGTTTTCCAGCCCACCTCCTCCCTGGCCCAACTCGACAGCCCAACTCGGCCCAGCCTTTTCCGTGTTCTCTCTCTCCCTCTCTCTATCACCGCCATGTGGGTCCCGGCCGTCATCTTCTTCTTCCCACCATGCTCAACCCGAACTCTACTCGAGTCCGAGCTTTTGCCGCGCCCGCGTCGCCTTTCCTCTGCTTGGCGCGCAAGCCAAGCACCCCTATCCCGTCCTTTATATAGCGCCGCCTCAAGCCTTCCTCGCCCTCAATCCCCAAACCCAAGCGCCGCCGGCTTTAGTCTCTGCGCCGCCAATGGAGTTCATTGGAACAAGCCAAGAGCCACCGTCGCTGTTCTCCACTCGATTTGCCACCATGGAGCCCCGCCGGACCAATCCAGAACCTCCACGAGCTCCCCAACGCCGAGACGCACCCGTTCTGCCTGTTCTCGTCGCTATTCCTCCACTGGAGGTGTCCGGCCACATGAAACCCGCGTCGCCGTCGCCGCCGGCCAAATTCCGGTCGCCATCATCCACTTCCGCCACTGGTGAGCACATCAATGCGATGCTTTTCTCCTCCTTGCTTAATTCCTGCGTTTCGCCGAGCCCCTCGCCCGTCGAATCGACGGCGAGCAGTTCGCCAGAGCCGCCCATCGCCATGGCCTGTGAAGCTCCTGGAGCTTTTGCAGAAACGCCCCTGGGGTTTTCCAAAATAAACGCGCAGTCCACGCTAGTTCAAAAGTAATTCCGTTTTAGTCCTTTTTCGGTTTAACCCTTAGTCTTCTGTAGAATCTAACCCGCCATCCTTGGCTGTTCGTTTTGCATGTGAGCCCTCGGATTTTCATATGAAATTATGTTTTAGCCCCTGAGTTCTTCTGTTTAAGCCCCTGTTAAGTTAAGTTGTCTCTTAGTTAAGCCCTTGAATCATGTCCAACCCATAGTTTCCACGTTTAGTCTCCGTTTAATCTCGTTCTTGTTGCGCTAATCTTCTAAAAGCGTAGACTTTAGTTTAATAGTGTTGTGTACCAAGTTTCATGTTTTGAAAATAAATAAAATATTAACTTGTTTAATATTTGTTATATGTTTTACAAATTGCATAAAATCTAATTAGAGCTCCAACTCCATGTTTTATAATTTACTTAAAATATTAATTTGAATAATGTTTACTTCATATGATTTTTCCAAATAAAAGCTAGTAATGTTATATATCGGTTTTTATAAACTAATAATTAATTTGCTTAATGCTCAATATTGAATCTAGTTTTCCGAATAAGACTTGATTAGGTTTATACATCGGCTTTTATGAATAAATGTTAACTTGATTAATATTTACTTCACTAGCTTTTCTAATTAAAAGGTTAATTAAGGTTATACCCCGTTGTTTTATAAATAAATGATATCAATATAATTAACAATTATTGAACTAGTTTTCTTTATTAAAATTTAATTAGGGTTAAACACCGTTTTGTGCAATCTAAATTAATATGGTTAATTCACAACTTGAATAAGTTTTTAATATAACTTGTTTAGTCTAACATGAGACACTAAGTTATTCGCCTAAATGCTCTCTCATGTTTTATTGCAAATTAAAACGTTTAATTGGTATAATCATTATATAAATATTTGCAAATAAAATTGATTAAGCTTTAACCCGTCTTTTCATATCAAAGTATAATTTTAATTAATTTAATACTGAATATTTCTCTAAATATTCATTACATGCCTTTTTCTTAAATTAAAATAAAAGAAGCATATAGTCTTTTATTTCTTTTTATAATATAAATCTTACGATAGTTGTATCCTTTCCAACCGTTGTTCCGTTTTCAACGTTTCTTGCCCTCGCGATCGTAGTATCGAGCCCTATCGTTTAGTACGTTCTTTTAAAAGCTTTTCTTTTGATTGGTGTATTGTTCTTAGTTGTACCTATTTCTTTGCTTGCATGTTTGTGCTTGTGCTCGATGATTGCTACGATTAGAGGAGCATCGTTCCGAAGCTGTCAAGAACAAGAGTTGAAGACTGAGCAGTGATATTCTTTTGCGGAAAGACAAGTGTCCCTAACCATCCTTCTACCTATGCTTTATAAGATCATATATGTTAATCGGAACATGGAGAACCACCCGGGATTAACCGTACAACCACAATACTACATGGCTCTGGTCTTAGCTGAATAATTAGATGAACTACATGTTGTGTTTGTGCTGCTTGTTGGGTTGTTATTTGTTTGTGGATGTGTTGGTGCGGGGATCGGAAGACTCCGTCTTCTGTTGAAACCGTAAGTGCTGGGAACAGACACACATGTAGGAATTCTTTGTAAAGGCTTCGTACCGTCCCTATGCAATCACACTTCGGAAGTGTGGTATGCGCCTTTGTGGTGCAACATGGTTGGGTCTAAAGTTCCTCGGGACTTTTACGCGAATTGTGGTGAATGTGTACAACCTCTGCAGAGTATAAAACTGTTATAACAGCCGTGTTCGCGGTCATGAACAGCCTGGACCCTTGCATGATTAATATACTTGAAGTTGATAATTAAATTGTTCCGGTTATTTCGGTGGCCTTGCTGAGTACCAGCCATAAGTGTACTCATCCTTGCTTATTGCTGCTTAGTATTCAGAAGGTGTGTGAAGTTGTTGAAGGTGATGCTAGGCGTACGCAACCCCCAGTCAACTGCCTGTGGTGAAGAGTTCAACATTCAGCTGCTAGAAAACATTTGTATTGTCTTTATTTTGTTATTTCCGTTGTAACTTTGTGTTCTGTTTATTCATGGAGTCTATCATATGTGTGAAACTTGATCCTGGCACACATATGAGATGCATTTGGTTTCCTTTATAAAACCAGGTGTGACACTAACTTTATTTGTAAGCTTATCATGTGTATAGTCTCAATTTGTAACAATCCCCGGAGATATGCAAGTCTTAATCTTCAAGTGATACAACCTTTCATTGGTATCTTTGTTCTCATTGATATCATTCATTTCAATTCATATAAGCTATCTCCATGCATAATAAAGATTAATCTCCTCATATTATCTTAATTGACTAAGTTGTGCATATGGTTTATGCTCTATCATATATATGCACACACTTAGGGGGAGTTTAGTCTATGTTATGTGAGTTTCATATTCATGACCTTGATTGACAAAGGGGGAGAATTTCATATCTTCCACATTCAATGGTTCATTTTCTATGGAACTCTCCCTTGTGTATTGGATGTCTTCCTTTTCGGTGTTTGATCCCAAAGGGGGAGAATTCTAGTGACCAAAGCAAGTACACATTAAGGGGGAGCCAACTTTAAGGAGGAGGATGGAAGAAAGCAAGAACCTTAAGTATAGGGAGATTGTAGATTTCAAGCTTGGGGGAGATTGAAAGAATTTGGTCCAAGAAAGGGAGAAGAGTGGCATTGGAGTAAGGGGGACCTTATGTCCAAATTGATCACATAAAGGGGATTTTAATCAAATTGGGAAGAGCAATGTATGATCAACCCAAGTCTTTCAAGCATCTCAAATAATTGTTTAAATTGGTATCTTGAATGCATATGTTCTTGCTCTTCCATAGTATCCTAGCAAGTAGTTGTCCTCAATTTAATATTGTTTATCTCTTGCTTTGGTTGTGTTGTCATCAATCACCAAAAAGGGGGGAGATTGTAAGGAAAATGGCCCTACGCCATTGTTTGTGATTTAGGTGATTGATTGACAACATAGTCACTGGACTATCATGTGTTTAAAGATGTATTTTTGTATATTTTTGAGGATGAGTTTTTAGCCATGCAATTGGCTAGAAATGTGCTTCTATCTCGTACAAAAGTGTGAAAAAAAACGGAATGAAAATCGGCGAAGAAATGATGTAAAAAGGCCAAAACCGTGCTCCCAACAGTGCTGTAGATAAGGCACAGTAGCAATTGAAAGCTTCGGTGCTACCCCGCCGAATGAGTCGGTCCCCCCCATCGAATGAGTCAGTCCCCACTAGAGGAAGGCATTTTTGGGCAGCGAAAAGGCCTACCACTGATTGGTTCGGTGGTACCTCATCAAGGGCACCGAATTAGTTGGTCCCCCACCAAAGTAGTCAGTCCTTATGGCTGGGACATACTGTTCGGTTCTAGTGAGCACCGATTGATTCTATGGTGGCAAGGAAAGGGCACCGAATGAGTCGGTCCTACCCAGAAAGTGTGCAACGGCTAGTTTCTTTGGTTGGGGCTATAAAAATGGGTTGCCTCGGCCATTTGAAGCGTGCTTGAGCTCAGTAAAGATATAGGCAAATGTTCTACACATTCTTGAGTGCTCAATCCACAAAAGTGCTAAATAGAAGATCTAGGTGATTAGCCAAGTGCTTAGTGCTAGTCTATACCCTTTAGCGCATCTCTTAGGTCTTTAGCCTAGAGTTTAGAGAGGTTTGCATACCTCTCTGCTTACCGATGATTGCACGCACCAAGTGTTGTAATCCGGGGCTTGCAGTCTTGCGAGACCCTCCAACTGAGTTTGTGAAGAGGTCGCCGGTGATTGTGCAAGGGAGGAGAGGACCTTGGTGTTTTGCTGAAGCTCTACCGAGTGAAGGCGGCGAGGAGCATCCGGGGAGGGACGAGCGGAGACCCACTGGTGCGTGGGGAAGTCCCGTGGTCACCCACGGAGTTACTCGACTAGGGAGTTTATGCCCATGAGTGGGCATTCCCTTGAGAGGGGCTCCAACAACGAGGATTAGTGGAAAACTCGTGAGCTTTCCGATACCTCGGTAAAAATCACCGTGCCGGGAGTTTGCTCTTCTCTACCCTTTAGCTTCCGCATTTCATACTTGCACTACTTTCCGCATTTACCTTTCCTATACTTGCCATGCTAGTATAGGATTGGACCTAGGGTGCAAAACTTTGTAGCGGTAGAGATAGCAACACATAGAGAAAATCTAGAGCACATTTAGATAGAAATGGAAATAGGTTTTCATATGTGCAATTGGAGCCTTAGTTTTTAGAGACACCTAATTCAACCCCCTCTTAGGGTGTCACGAGCCTTATCCGCAGCACTGTTGGGAGCACGATTTTGGCCGTTTTTACATCAGTTCTTTGCCGATTTTCATTCCATTTTTTCACACTTGCATTAATGCCGCCACTCGTTGTTCTTCAGCGGTGTCGATGTCAAGTCGTTGTTGTTGTTCAATCTCACCCTCATCATATTGATGTACGTGGGGAGAGCCATATAACTTGTCCACTGGAAAGATTGCGTCGGATCCATACACCATGAAGAAATGGGACTGCTCAGTTTCTTTGCTTGGTTGCGTGCGGAGGCCACAGACAACAGGGTATAGTTCTTTCACCCATCGTCCTTCCTTCTTGGTGTTGGAGTCCTCCACCCTTGCATGGAGTCCATCAAGAACTAAGGTAAACCACTTGCCCATTGGCACTTGGGTGTGCCACTGAAGCGTAGCAAACTTCTATTCCCACCTTTTCGCAATAAGTCCAAAAAGCATCTCCGTTGAATGTAGTAACCAGGTCTATGATGATGCGATTCATTGTACCAAAGCGATATATGATGTCCTTGATGAACTTGATTGCCTTTTCAGCTGAGTATGTCACCATAGGGTAGAACTCGATACACTTGGTGAACTTGTCAATGGCGACGAAGAGCCATTCAAACCCGCCTGGGCCTTTGGAAGAGGTCCCACCATGTCAAGGCTCCAACAGGAGAAATGCCAAGAGGGAGGAATGAATTTGATCTTATCTGCTGGTGTGTGACAATGGTGGGCAAAGTACCGGCAAGCCTTGCAATTTTGAACTAGGTGCTCTGCGTCTACCAGGGCCGACGGCCAATAGAAGCTAGACCAGAATGCCTTGCCGATGAGTGTTCCTGAGGCGGCATGCTTCCTGCATTCGCCAGAGTGGATCTCCTCAAGGATGCCAATGCCTTCGCCCCGCGGCACACATTTTATGAGAATGCTGGAGTGAGCACTTCGCTTGTATAGTGTAGCCCCAACAATCCTATAGAGCTTGCTACTGCGAATGATGCGCTTAGCTTTGGCCTTGTCATCTGGTAGGACTTCATCCTTGATTTAGCTGATCAAAGGTTGAGTCCAGTCGGCTTCGATGACCATCACCTGGGGAATAGGAGGCCAGTTGTAATGTCCCGCCACTCTGGGCCGGGCACGTCTACCCTGGCAGCTCTCTAGAATCATAAGAATGTCCCCACAGACCAACACTCGTCTTTTCTGTGCACTTTGTCCTCACTCATACGCAACCAGGAAGGACTTCCCGATCGTTCACCCATCCTGAAATTGCTCTGGGCCAAGCATGCTTAACCTCAGAGTTCTTTCGGGATGAGCTTCCGGAAAAGAAGTTGCAACTTGTTAGTATGAGTATCCTTATCAATCCTATTAAGCCCTGGCTAGGGGTGTTACACCAATCATCGACCGGTTCTTTAATGAATCACTCTGAGAGCTCGTTGATGAATACGCCACATGGCACCTCTGCTCTGGATGATCCAAACTTGGAGAAGACATCAGCGCTAATGTTGTAGTCAAGTTCCACATGATGGAACTCTAGCCCGAGGAAATGCCTTTCCAATGTTCGCACTTCAATGCAATAGGCATCCATGTTTTCCTTTGTTCTTCTCCACTCCTTATTGACCTGCTAAATGACCAGCATGGAGTCACCATATACCATGAGGTGCTTGATGCTGAGGGACACGGTGAGGTGTAGGCCATGTAGGAGTGCTTCATATTCAGAGTTGCTTGGTAGGAGTAGTTCGTACCATTTGGCCATGAAATCCGTTAAGGCCCAGGATTTGATAGCAAGGCGGGGTCTGTACTCGATGGTGCAGGAACCGAGCTCGACGACCCACTGGGTAATGTGTCCCATTGCGTCGTGGTTTTGGATGACATCTGCGAGAGGGTACCCCGTGACTACGACCATGCTGAAGTTCTAGAAGTAGTGATGAATTTTTCTTGACGTGATGAGCACGGCGTAGAGTAGTTTCTAAACCTATAGATACCGAGTTTTTCACTTGGGGTGGACCTCACTTATATAGTATAATGGGCGCTGCACCAGTTGGAGGTGTCCTTCATCCTATCGTTCTTCCACTATGACTGTGCTGACCACGTTGGTGGTGGCCGAGATGTAGAGTAGGAGCTCTTCGCCTGGTAGGGGTGCTATGTGGACTGGCGGGGTAGTGAGGATTTTTTTGAGGTCTTCAAATGCCACCTGTGCCTCCTCCATCCAGATGAATTTGTCCTGCTTCTTCAAGAGTTTAAAGAACTCTTTCCCTTGTTCACCCAGTTTGGAGATGAATCTATTAAGTGCTGCCATGTGCACGGTTAGTTTCTGCACGTCCTTGGCAGAGGTTGGGGTAGGCATGTCCAGTATTGCGGTGATCTTAACAGGTTTGGTTTCATGCCACGGTTACTGATGATGAAACCGAAGAGCTTGCGTGAAGGAACTCCAAACACACACTTTATGGGGTTGAGCTTCCATTGCCATTTGTTGAGGTTCTCGAATGTTTCTGTCAAATCGGCAATCAGGTCATCGGGGTCCTTAGTCTCACCACCATGTCATCAACATAAGCTTTGACATTGAGGTGTAGTTGCGAGGCAAGGCAATTTTGGATTGCCCGCTGGTACGTAGCCCCAGGTTTCCTGAGACCGAACGACATTGTTTTGTAATAATATGCACCGCGAGGGGTGATGAAGGACGTTTTTTTCTTGGTCGTCCTCCTTTAGGGAGATCTAGTGGTACCCACAATAGCAGTCGAAGAAACAAAGGAGAGAACAGCCCGCAGTACTATCAAAAACTTCGTCAATACGGGGGAGGCCATAGGGGTCAGGCTTGCAATGCCTGTTGAGATCGGTGTAATCAACGCACATCCTCTATTCTTTATTAGGTTTTGATACAATAATTGGGTTTGCCAGCCAATCGGGGTAGTACACTTCCCTAATAAAACCTGCAGCTAAGAGCTTTTTGAGGTCCTTTATTACTTCCTTCCTATTCTGGGCGAACTGATGAAGACGTTGGTGGCGTGGCTTGGCATTCTTGTCGACGTTCAAGGCATGCTCGATCAACTCCTTGGGGACACCTGGCATTTCAGATGGCTTCCATGTGAAGATGCATCAGTTGACCTAGAGGAAGCAGACAAGCATGTCTTCCTATTTAGGGTAGAGATTGGCCCCGATGAGGGCTATCTTGGACGGGTCACCGGTTTGGAGGTCGTTCTTCTTGGTGGCCACCTCATCAGCTGGGGCAACCCGCTTGCTATCCTTCTCAGCCGTGAGCTTCTCTTCTGTTCCTGCTACCACTGGAGGAGCATGGAACGGGAGGACTTCCTTCTGTGTAGTCTCGGCGGCGACCTTTATTGCGAGGTCAATGGCCTCGTTGTCGCACTCATAGGACTTCTTGAGGTCAGTCGTATGGAGATGACCCCCTTGGGACCTGGCATTTTGAGCAACAGGTACACATAGTGGGGAACTGCCATGAATTTGGCAAGACCCAGACGCCCAATGATGGCGTTTTAGCTAGTGAAGAAGTCAGCAATCTCGAAGGTGATGAACTCGGTGCGGTAGTTCTCCTCTGTCCCGAAGGTGACAGGGAAAGTTATTAGCCCGAGAGGGATGGCGGCATTCCCAGAGATGATGCCATAGAAGACAGAGTCACCAGGCTCAAGGTCGGTCTTGGTGTCGAGGCCCATCATCTGAAGGGTCTTGGCAAAGATGACATTATGTCCGCTTCTACCGTCGATGAGAGTTCTTGCGACGCATGACCCGTTCATGATGGGGTCCAATACCAACAGGTAGCGCCCTCGCTTGGGGAAGGAGTGCCACTGGTCCGCCTTGGTGAACGTGATCGGGATGTCCAACCACATGATGGGCGCGTGGATTGCTGGCTCTATGGCCAGGATCTCACGTTCGGCCTTCTTCCGCGTCCTCTTGGAGTCATGGCCGTAGTTGCCGCCGAGGATGACGTTGACCTGATTGTTGACCTGTGGGAAGCCCTCATCGGTCTTGTTATCTTTGTTGTCCCCGCCATCGTTATCGCCCTTCGTTTTCTTCTCCAATGGGAGAACCCCCAGCCTATTAAGAAGCCAGTAGCATTCGTAGACGGAATGTTTGCCCCTGGGGTGAAGAGGGCAACACTTGTGGAGGAGCTTTTCAAACTCTTCCTTCCATTGCTGGGCGGTGACCTTCTTGGGTGCCTTTTGGAGTGCTGCAACCGTGTCTCCCGGGTGCCGCTTATGAGAGTTCCCCTGATTGCGGCTTTAGGTGTCTTGGTGTTGCTTACTATCTTGGGGTTTGCGGTCGGCGTTGTTGTTGTTGCCGTCGCGGTTGCACTTGATGTAACACTCGTGTTCCTGGTCTTCTGCATCGTCCCATGTCTCTATAAGCGCCCAGAGTTCTTCCATGTTTCTGGGGCAACTTCTGCCGAACTACCGGAACTCGTAGCGGTCGTGGAGACCTTGTTGGAACGCAAAGATTATTTCATTGTCCGTGAGCTGGACGCATGTTGCCAGTCGATTTTGATACTTTTTTACCACCAACATTCCTTTGGATTTCATGCTTTTATGGACATAAAACTTTTAAATTTACAGGTTTATTGTGTTTTTACTCCTACTTTGAACCCTAATTGTGATTATACCCTAACTTTTACCCACTTTGTGTCTTTACCCCTTGTTGATGGCGTTTAGCCGCATCAATTATGTAACGCAAGCGCACGGGTCAGTTGTAGCTTTTCCCTTAGAGTATTCCCCAAGATTTATCAATCCGTGGATCCATAATGAATTTACTAGGGTTTTTACCTATCTTAACGGATCTAATCCTAGCGTGAAGCTCAAATTTCATATATGGTTGAACATCTAAGGCGATGGATGTGAATACATTGTTTCAGATGAGTGAATGATCACAACCAACCTCCTCAAGGTAACACGACCTTCGGTAGCACGATCCTACAGTATTTTAAATTGCAACTTCGGCCTAAGAGATCATCTAATCTAAACTCGTACAAAGATAAGGAATCATCTCTACGAAATACTTCCATGGGCGTTTCAACGAGGCGCGTGTTTACTCCTAAGGGTTCCTCAAAGATTTACCCAAATGACTAGCAAGTACTCTTACACGAGCTCATCCCCTTTACTAACTGTTGCGACGACTCCCACATGGGTGTTTCCGCGAGGTGCGTGTTTACTCCTAAGGTTCCCAAAACTTTACCCCAAAGGACTAACAAGTACTCTTCCAAGAGCTCATCCCCTTGGTAACTGCTGCATCAACTCCTATGGAACTTGTCGTAGATCCTACTCAACAATACACATTCGTTCAACTCTTCTGCTCCCGCGTACTATCACTACACGGGGGTCATCCATGACCGACTTCCTGAGCACCACTAAGATGTAATTGCAAGACTTAGACAACGATTAGATCTAATCCTCCTAAGAACATATCCTAGCTGAACTTATATACTAATCACCACGGTTACATCTAATCACAAGCTGGATAGACATACGAGCTAAAGCATGCATCATAAAAGATCAAAGTAACAAGACAAGATTAGATTGATATCACCATTCAATGTACATGTTCCTTGATGCATCAAGGCACGGCTCCGGAATCCCACCATGGCGGCTAGAGTCACTAGTAGAAAAGTGACTTCTCTTGATGTTTCAGTGTTGATGATCTGAAATCTAGTCGTTAAAGATACCCCTACTACGATGAAACAAAAAGTTTCGTCGAGGATTTTAGGGGACAGCCGTCGGCGGCTTCGGAACAATGATGAAATTAAAAAAGTGTCAATGAACAACATTCATCTCGTCAAAAAAAGTTGCGCCACCGACAAATCGTGTCTGTGACGCTCGCATTTCGTCGTAAAACCGATGGGGCACATCTTGTAGTTGGAACCACGGGTCCACAGAGACTCCAGCAAGTCCCCCTGGCTGCCACGTCTAGCGACCAGGGGTGACGGAAGTCTGCTCAAACATGTAAGAGACGAGTCCAGTAGAGAGGTTGGACCAGGGTGGTCGACGTGTACAGGGTTCCAGCGGCGAGGTGTGAAAGCGCTAGACCACGTGTACGGGGCCCACCGGCGAGGTGGGACCCAGCGTCCGATGTGTACGGTTCCACGTGTATGGGTCGAACGCACAGTTGTGACCTGGCTGTCCACCTGTATAGGGCCCAGTGGAGAGGTGGGACTAGGCGGTTGTCCTCGACAGCACCGGATAGGCGGGATCCAGCGTTGCAAGTCTACAGAGGGTCCATGGCGGAGTTGGACGAAGCTAACAGGCTCGAGATCGAGGTCGGCACGCAGCTCAGGTATGAATCCTCGTCTGGGCTAGAGATGCGATGAATTGGCGAGATATTTCCACCGATGCGGCGGTCAACGAGGCAATACAACAGGGGCGTGCTTTAGGTGGGGCACGAAGATGTTGACACAATGGAGGGGACGAGGCTGCCAGGTGGTCTCCATGTGTCAGTGATTGAGTGCTACCCCGCGGACACGGAGTGCAGGCGGGCTTTCTTAGGCCTTACCGGGCCGAAAGAGATTGAGTAGCCGTGAAGAAGGATGCCAAGATGTCAAGGGCCTAACTGGCCCAAAAGGAGATTGAGGGCAAGCGGACGCGTAGCTGGGCTGTTAGTAGCTGCGAACGCGGGGAGCAGTTGGGCTGTCTTGGACCTAATAGGCCCGAAAGGACATTGAGGGAAAGTGGACGCGGAGCTAGGGCTGTTCTAGACGGGATGACAGAGCATTCGATCTCAATATTGAAGCTATGCAAACAGCAATATCGTACAATCATCGTTGATACCGATTCCAACAACAATACTGGGTCCATACTGATTCTAATATAATAACCAGAATCAACCAAAGTCAGCATGCAATACTGATTCCACTAACCTACAGCTACATATATGGGAACGCTTGGATTGAAGCCAACACTCACCCTTCAAAATATTGGCATGCCAATGTAATTTGGATGTCGCTTGGTTCACGGCCGTCTATTGCCGTGCCCTTAAAAAATTGGCAGTGCTAGTACAAAGGCAAGGGCGAAACAAGGGCGGAGAAAACGTCCACCAAAAATTGGTGCGCCACTGATCCTCATGCGAGCCAGAAGGACCCCACATGCCATACTAATTAAGATATTACAAATTTTGAGTTAAGGTAACAAACCAAACACCATTGTTTCCACTGCATTACCAACATACATTTTGGATAACTTGTCGCCCTTGTTAACAAAAGAAAACGAGGAATCATCAGGCGTCCTCATCCACATGATACCATTGCCCCGATGTCCATTTCCTCTTGATACGAAGGCGAAGCTCCTCAGCCTTTTTTTCTAATCTATCATAAATTCAGTACGTGGCAACACATATATATTCAAAGATTCCATGGGTTTGGAAACTAAATTAAGGAAATTATGGAATAAGTGTGAACAAACATCACCTCAGTTGGACAGGGCACTGGTAGGTCGCCCTCATCATCGTTTCCTTGGCTCCACTCCATTATCAAGGTGATCTTGTCTAGGCAGACCTCATAGGTATGGTCTCGTGCCTTCATGAGATAAGCAAAATAGGGTGATATATTCAAAATCATGAACAACAATAATTGCATACAGCAGATCAAGTAAGCAACTTTAGGCTCTAATCACTTCAACCACAGGCTTCGCATTACAACAGTATGGCCAGTCCCATTTGGCATATGGATCATCATCGGTGGGTTGGCTTTTGGTGTAAATGTGGAATGGTCCTGCCTATGATATGAAGCATTTTGATATGTCAGAGCTATTCATGTTGATAGGCCTATATTAAGAATGTGGTAAACAAAGATCATCAACCCAACAATTAATGGTCCTGCCTATGATTACTTGCTGCTATCATAAATAATGTAACACCAGCTATATATGTGATCATTGTGATTGCAACAGATAATTAAAAGAGATGCCATCATCATATCATACCAAAATAAATTAAAGCATTGCAACTGTGTAAATCTGTATATAGCAACATATGATTCTAACCAAATTGAAGTTAGCGAAAGTGAATATATATAGATGCGATGACAAAAAGGTAAAAGCTCTGCCCATCTATGTTACCACTCTCATATCCAATCCTCATACCAAAACAAAGCAATTGTCAATAAACAAATGTGATTCTAGACAAAGCAAAATCTAGCGAAAATGAATAACCTTGATATGCACATCAAATCTGTCTGCATTTTACACATATGCTAGAAAAACCCCAATGCATATCACTCCTCCCTTCTCCTAACTGCTTTCGAGATTCATTCAGTACTAGAATAATATTCAAATCTAAGACTACAGAGGTGCTGGGAGAGAGTATATATGCTCACCTTGGCATGGTTGCGTGATGACAAGGCGGTGGTGACAACCTCACCAGTACTGTTCACGATGGAGACGGTAGGGTTTGGACCTTCGGGCATGGCCATGGCGTGGTCGACGACGTGCAAGGCAGCCTACGCATCAATGAGACGGCGGCAGGAAGCTCCCATCGTGGGGGTGCCACCGCGTGCTCCCCTGGTGGCCTCGATGCTGCTATTCCAAGACAGCCATGAGGTCGTCGAAATTCGCATTAAGCGACCACGCGCGTCGCGGACTAGCCTCGTGGAGGCTTGCTTTAGATGCTTGCCTACCATCGTCCTCACTGCATGGGGTGGGGGAGGCGTGGGGTTTGGGAGGAGAAGGCTGGCGATGGGCTGGGAGGGGAAGAGAATGCAATGGCGCAGCGGTGGATTTTGATAGGACATTTAATTTGGGGGAAGAAGAAGAAGAAGGCGAAAAGGCAATTGATGGCGGTGAGTGGTGGTAAAGGCCGTGTGCCCGCGTCGGTTCAGCTTTGTAACCAAAACACAGCCTCTAACTCTATCCCACTCTACCTATTAGTCAATGACATGTGCGACCCATCAAACATGGACCTCCAAAGTCACACTACGTAATAGTCACTGACATGTGCGACCCGAGCATCGCTATTGGGGAGGGGGTGTATAGACAGTGGAAACTTGAGCTCAACAGAACTTTACTGTCACACTAATCCCAGTCGAGAGTGTAGCAAAACTTTTCTGTAGCAAAAGTTTAAGGTTCCTTGTGATAGAGTCTTCAACATATATTCATTAGACTCTATGGTAGTCTGGTTGAGATTTGGGACTGCCCTGAGGAGGGGAGAATCATGGTTTTCAATGGAATGAAAAGTCTAAAGGAATACAATAGTAATAGTGAATAGGAGTACTAGGACCTATGAAGACAATAGCTGAGGCAATCTTTTGTAGAGATGTTTAGGCCGCATGGTCGGAATAAAAAATGGGGATCGGGGATAGGGATTCGCCATTGACCACACACCAGAATCCTCATTGGCTGTTGTATTCGCTGCAGGATCTCCCTCTCCAGTTGCAAGAAAGTGTCGCGGACCTCATCGTAGCTTCCTCTTCGCAAGCCATGGAAGACCTCCGTAGCCTGCGGGCGACATGCAAGCACATGCATAGGGCTTGCACATCCACGCACGTCGGCTGGTGCTTACCACTGCGGTGTGTGCTTTGCCGTGCCTACGAGGCCAACGACGCCGATGTCCACGACTTTGGCCTATTCCGCGACACCCTCCTCGCCTACCTGACTCGCGATGTTGTCGGGAACCTAGACGCCTGCTACCTCGCTGGGTCGCGCGAGGTCATCATGGATAACCGCGTCGTGCTCTGGCCGTCCCTGCTCGAGCTTGCCATCGAGGCAGGCCATCAGCTGGCGGCCTACATGCTTGGCCTCTGCCTCTACAAGCGCAATAGCGGCGTCGGCGACGACGACCACGCGTCCCGGCTTATACGCAAGGTTTAGGGAGATGAGGATATGGGTACGGCCACGGTGGCTACCAGCGGGCAAGGAAGGCCGCCGATGGAGTGGAATAACCGGGAATGCGTGCGGTCCTGGTATACGATCCGCAGGGACCTACGGGCATAGCTTCCTACGGCGGAGCTCGTCATCGGGGAAGGTTTGGATGGTTATCCAGTACCCTTGGCAAGGCTCGTGGTACGCGGCGAGGAACTTCAATGGGGATGCCCACACAACTATTGAGGCTTTCCACACAATGTGGACATGTGGGAACAATGTCGGATTCGCAGGGAGTGCAATAGTGTGTTCAATAGATATTTCTGGTAGAATATAAAATGCCTTTGTAAATATTGTAGTATCTTCAATGGCATTAACAAAAATAAAGTGTCTGATTGTTGCCAACCAAAATCAGGGGTTGCACTTTAGTGACCAAAATGAAGCAGAGGCATCTAATGTACTGGTTTCATTACATATAGATTAATAACAAACTAACTCAGATGCATACACATCTTCGACAACCAACTCATCAGGAAGTTTTTTTGTCAAAACACCAACTAATCAGAATTAGGCATTTTCATCATCAACAGTCCATGCAGAAATCACCCACAAACAACTTCTTCTTGACAACAAGGCGAAGCTCATTCGCCTTCACTCGAATCTGCCATAATAATTAAGTATTAAAGGCAAACATAATCAAGTTAAGTACCCATGGACTACAAACCAAGCAGTCAGTCACTTAATTCGGAATAAGCTGGAGCGCCGTCGGATTATACCCGATTAACCACGTACTTTCACGACCGAAACAACACGCGCGCCCACACGAAGGTGAGTCCCAGAAATTACAACATTCCACAAATTTAACTTACATAAATAGCATCATCAAGTTATTACAAACCAAGTTCAAATTTCAAATCAAAGTGCGAGAGTTCATTGCAGCGGAAATTAAACTAACGACGATACATAGCAACACCACGATGAAGCCGGCCATGGGTGCTACTCCTCCCGATCCTCGGCAGAGGACGGAACCCACTCGACATGCCAGCCAGGAGGAACCTAGGTAGGCCAAGTGACGGAACTCACCGCCTCATCAAGAGCAGTACCTGAAATAAATAGCCACAAGCAAGGCTGAGTATACTAATACTCAGCAAGGCTTACCCATCGGGTGAAAACTACATCACCGGCTTCTAGACATGAGGGGCTTTTGGCTGGTGGGTTTGTTTTGCCAGAAAGCAACTAAGAGTGGATCCTTACTTTCATGATTTTAGCATCAATTCTAGTAGAGTTAACCATTCTAGATTAGCATCCTCTCTAAGCATACAAGTGGTGCAATCCAATTTAGGACATACAACAAGTTCATCATCCTCATAGTTCCTCTTGTTACTCAATGCAGCACCGCGGTCAAGCAGTCTCATTAACCGCAAGAAGCGGACAGTTCGAACCGAATTTTGTTATCTGGCCAGGGGAAACCCAACACACACGGATAATGCTTGCTATAAAGGCACAAGCACTTCCCAACCTTTCCCATCAATCCACAATTCAGCACCGGGTCCACTCCCTTAGGATAAGGTTTACCGCTTCACTCACGGCATCATGCATATATCCACATGTGTACGGCAAGGGAAACAAAATATTTCCAAGGAGAGATGGCTATCGGTCCTAGCTGCTGCTTCAATCTGGTACCGGGCTTACCGATTCCCATAGGTCGGCATGCGTGTGGTACGTTCAAAAACTTGACACACAGAACCACACGTTTCGACCTTAATCCTATTATCATACACGGATGGGAGATCTACATATACCATCTGATAAGACGTAGGCGGCCGATCTTCCGTCTAGTAAGGATAACTCTCGTTTGGGCGGAGTGAAACACATCGATCCGGCTTCAAGTCAGCAACTCAAACCCTGCAATCTTAGCACCATGACTCCTCTGGTTATCAACCGTGTCACAACCCGGTTGACCTCGCCAAGAAGGCTAATCCCTATAAGCAAAACAAAGAACACAAGCAAGAACTTGAAAGAACGCAGCTCTCAATATTGGTGACAATCTGTGGATGAATGATTAAGCACACAAGTTGGGGTTCTACAAACCGAAGACGGCGACTGTTCAAAGACAGATTAATCTAAAGCAAAACCCAAACCCTAAGAAAGGCGGCGGCTACTGAATTATAGAGGTTAGGGTCGTGGATGACCCCTGGACACGCCCCCTAATGGGCTCGACGACGATACAAGGCCCAAAGGCCAAAAGACGGTGACGCAGCACCGGGACAGATTTTGGATGATTCCCGACTACTCCGGATGAATTTGGACCTCAAACGAAAGCCATTGGAAGCTCTATAAAATATTCTTTCCAAACATATGTGGATCGTCGAATTTGGACTCTGTATATGGCCTGGTGTCCGTTTTACTGAAGGCAGCTCCTGGACTCCGAGATGGACTCGAACTCGAGTTGTAATGGGCCTCCACGTAGCTTGGCCGACCCTCGCTGGTCCTCCACGCCTCCAAGCCATCCTCCATGTGTTTGTTGATCTTTTTCTTGGTTCCTAATCACATTATAAACAATAGGTAGTAACACATTCTCAAAACTATTAATAGGAACATTTAGGAGCGAGCTCACCTCTAAATTTAATTGTCGCGCTCGAGCTCTTGTAATTGGACCTTCAATGGTTTGGATGTCCAGCGGTGAAGCCTCGTGTATATCCGTAGAAGTGATGTCCTCATCATCCTCCTCCTCTTGAATTGGAGTAGTCCTCGACTCAAGCGCATCTTCTTCTCCCAAATATGGCCGCAAATCTGAAATGTTAAAGGTGGGACTAACCCCGAACTCGGGAGGCAACTCAAGTTTATATGCATTATCATTTATTTTCTCTTAACTTGGACTTCCTTAAATCTGGAAAACGTTCTTTTCTTAAGTGCAACCATACTAGATCACCTGGTTCAAGTTTTAACTCTCTCTTACCTTTGCTACCATCAATTCTATACTTTTCAGTCATCTTTTCAATGTTGTGCTTAGTTGTCGCATGCATTTTCAATATAAACTCAGCACGTTCCTTAGCATCACTATGAATCCTCTCAGTAGTAGGCAAAGGTAGAATGTCAATAGGAGCACGGGGATTGAAACCATACACTACCTGAAAAGGACTTACCTTTGTGGTAGAATGTGTTGCCCGATTGTACGCAAACTCCACATGAGGCAAACATTCTTCCCACATCTTCAAATTCTTCTTTAAAACAGCCCTCAACATAGTTCCCAACGTACGGTTGACCACCTCCGTTTGTCCATCAGTTTGTGGATGACAAGTGGTAGAAAATAACAACTTTGTTCCCAACTTGTTCCACAAGGTACGCCAAAAATGACTCAAGAATTACGCATCATGATCTGAAACAATAGTAGAAGGCATACCATGCAAGCGTACAATCTCTTTGAAAAAGAGGTCAGCAGTATGAATAGCATCATCACTTTTATAACATGGTATAAAATGAGTCGTCTTAGAAAATCGATCCACTACAACAAAAATGCTATCCCTCCCTCTCTTAGTCCTAGGCAATCCTAACACAAAATCCATAGAAATATCTGCCCAAGGAATAGAGGGCACGGGAAGAGGCATGTACAAACCATGTGGATTTAAGCGAGACTTAGCTTTTTGACATGTAGTGCTGCGAGCAACGAACCGCTCAACGTCCCTCCTCATCTTTGGCCAAAAGAAATGTGTGGCCAAAACATCCTCCGTCTTCTTAGCGCCAAAGTGCCCCATCAAACCTCCTCCATGCGCTTCCTGCAACAACAAATGACGAACGGAACCAACTGGAATACATAGGTGGTTAGCTCTAAACACGTACCCATCATTAAACACGAACTTGTTCCATGTACGTCCCTCTTTGCAATTCAATATCACATCTTTAAAATCAGGATCAAGCGCATATTGTTCTTTAATTGGTTCAAGCCCAAAAATCCGACAATCAAGTTGGGACAGCAAAGCATATCGCCTAGACAAAGCATCAGCAATCACATTATCCTTTCGTTTCTTATGTTGAATGATGTAAGGAAAAGATTCAATGAACTCAACCCATTTAGCATGTCTACGGTTCAGATTACTTTGTGAACCAAGATACTTAAGCGCTTCATGATCAGAGTGTATAAAAAATTCTCTAGGCCACAAATAATGACGCCATGTCTGTAAAGAACGTACAAGAGCATACAATTCTTTATCATACGTAGAGTAATTCAAAACTGGACCATTCAATTTTTCGCTAAAGTATGCAACGGGCTTACCATCTTGCATCAAAGCACCACCAATGCCAACTCCACTAGCATCACAAGCAAG
This sequence comes from Digitaria exilis, assembly GCA_015342445.1. Classification (NCBI taxonomy): domain Eukaryota; kingdom Viridiplantae; phylum Streptophyta; class Magnoliopsida; order Poales; family Poaceae; genus Digitaria; species Digitaria exilis. The sequence goes on from JACEFO010002872.1 coordinate 25,336, forward strand.
TTCGAAAGTCTTACCAAAGTTCGGAAGTTGCAGCAATGGCACGTGTGTAAGCTTGTCCTTCAAAGTGGCAAAGGACTCCTCTTGTGTTGTTCCCCAATGAAACACTACATCTTTCTTTGTCAAGGCATGTAGTGGCGCTGCAATGGTGCTGAAATCCTTGACAAAGCGGCGGTAGAAACTTGCAAGACCAAGAAAACTCCTCACCTGTGTGACGTTTTGGGGCAGCGGCCAGCTTTTAATGGCTTCAATCTTTGTCTCATCCACCTCAATTCCCTGTAGAGTAACAACATAGCCAGGAAAAGAGACTCGATTGGTGCAAAAGATGCACTTCTCAAGGTTAGCATACAAATGTGCTGCTCTCAACGCATCAAAAACAGCACGTAAGTGATCCATATGTTCATCCATAGACTTGCTGTAAATCAATATATCATCAAAGTAAACCACCGCAAATCGACCAATAAAAGACCTCAAAACCTCATTCATCAAGCGCATGAAAGTATTAGGTGCATTGGTTAAACCAAAAGGCATCACTAACCACTCATACAACCCGAATTTAGTTTTAAAAGCTGTCTTCCATTCATCACCAAGTTTCATTCTAAACTGGTGGTAACCACTACGCAAGTCACTCTTTGTGAAAATTATAGCGCCACACAACTCATCAAGCATGTCGTCTAGCCTAGGAATAGGATGACGATATCGAATAGTAGTATTATTGATGGCTCTACAATCAACACACATACGCCATGTACCATCCTTCTTAGGAACCAAAAGCACAGGCACAGCACAAGGACTAAGGCTCTCACGTACATACCCGCGGTCCAAAAGGTCTTGGACTTGTCGCTGAATCTCCTTAGTTTCCTCGGGGTTGGTTCTGTAAGCGGCACGGTTTGGCAAAAAGGCTCCCGGAATCAAATCAATCTGATGCTCTATCCCTCTCAAAGGTGGCAGCCCCGGGGGTATCTCAGCTGGAAAAACATCCTTATACTCCTGCAAAATGTTAGTGACCGCAGGAGGCAAAGAGCTAGCAACATCATCAAGTGAAAACAACGCTTGTTTGCATAACAAAACATAGCAAACATCACCCTTAGAAATTTCAGCAAGGTCACATTTTGTTGCAAGCATAACTCTACCCCCTAATTTAATTCCCTCGCTCTCAGATTTATGTGTGGGTGTCTCCTTTTTAGGTGGGTATATGGATTTAGCAACTTGCTGATTTTCAGATTCATCCTTACTCAAACTAGCAGCTCTTTCTTTATCAGCTTGTACTATTTCAGCAGGGATCAAAGGAACCAAAGTGATTTTCTTTCCCTTATGCATGAAGGTGTAATTATTACTTCTACCATGGTGTGTAGCATCTTTATCATGTTCCCAAGGACGACCCAATAAAAGTGAACAAGCTTGCATAGGTACCACATCACAATCAACAAAATCAGCATATGCACCAATGGAAAAATAAACTCTACAAGTGTATGCTACCTTTGCTTTACCAGAGTCATTAAGCCATTGAATGTAGTAGGGATGTGGATGTGGTCGTGTGGTCAAGCCAAGCTTCTTGACCAGATCAGAACTCACCAAGTTGTTGCAACTTCCTCCTTCAATAATCACACGTGCACGTCGGTTCTTGATGACGAAGAAAGTCTGGAACAAGTTGTGACGTTGCAACCTCTCAGGCTGCTGAACTTGCGGGCTGAGCACACGCTGAACAATGATGTTCAAGAAACCCGAAGAATTGTCTCCACCATGAATGACATGATGGTCGACATCTTCAGCAGCACCCTCTTCATCATCATCATCTTCTATGTCAGAGGTGCTGATGTAACCTCCATCCTCTGTCGCCAAATATGCCCGCTGACTTGGGCAATCGTTCTTCACGTGTCCAATGCCATGGCAGCAATGGCACTGAATACCAGACGTGCATCCCGTGGAGGCTACAGATGAGGAACTCTGTGCCGGTGCCTGCGAATAAACATTTTTATCTGAGTCTGCAGCACGTGAGGAAGACTTGTTTGGTGTATTCGAAACACCGCTCATCGTCACTTTCTTGCTAACTGGTGGAGGTGTTCGAAAAGTCGAAGGCTTGGGTAGCCCAGATTGCGCCGACGTGGTGGAGCGTGGTAGAAAGGATGTCCGGGGGGCGTTGCGCCTGTCCTGCTGCTCCTGCAATTGTCGACCCTGCAATTCCTTCTCTGCAAGCATAGCAAACTGGAACAACTGGTTGACAGTATGAAAGCCCTTGTAATCAACTATATCCTGTATATCACGTCTCAGGCCTAAATAAAATCGAATAATGGCATCCTCCTCACCCTCAACTATCCCACAACGCATCAAACCCTTCTGAAGCTCACCATAGTAATCCTGTACACATTTATCTCCCTGATCTAAACGCATCAATTGACAACGCAACTCTCTATGGTAAGAAGGAGGAACAAATCTATCACGCATAGCAACCTTAAGTTGTTCCCAAGTATTTGGTGCGAGACCTGCAGCAACTAAACCAGTCCACCATATGATTGCAAAATCTTTAAATTCACTACTGGCTTGTCTAACTCTATGTTGCTCAGGCACAAGGTGGGCATTAAATTTTTGTTCTACCGTCATCTCCCAATCAAGATATGCTACAGCGTCATATTGTCCATCAAAAGAAGGTAGAGTAATTTTACCTTAGCGTAAGGATTGTAACACCCCTGGTGTTTAAAGCGTATAAGTAAGAGTGATTAAACAAACTAAGGAACTATAAACTCTGAAACTAAATCACTAGTAGGAATGAGAATTATACATGAGGATTGTTAAGTTTGTACTCGTGCTTTGGTTCTTGAAATTTGAACCCAACAAAAACTTTTCTAGTACAAATCTAAACATCTTCTCTTACAAGTTGCACGACAAAACTCTAAATACATACTCTCGAGACGACGCATAAAAATTTCCTAAAAAGAAATCAGGATTGAACAGCAAATTAAGTAATGCTTCCATGCCCCTAAAGGTCTTAAAGGACTAATGGCTCATGTGAAGTCAACACATGAAATAATTCCAACTAACGATATTAATGACCTTCAGAAGGCAAGGTTCTAATTTAAAAATTTTAAATAAGAGTTGTGCACATCACAAACGTCTGATCAATATGAAAGGTTTGGGAAAGTATTTTCTAATTATAAAACCAAATCACTTTCTCAAATGGAAGTTGTGTATCTAAAAATGTCATTTGCAACCTTGGTGAGTTATGTATAACTCAGCTGCTTAATCTACCAAACATAGGAAATCAAGTTGAAAGACCAACTTAAACATGGGATGAAAAACACACGGTCACACACCCTTTTAAAGGAGCTCACCTTGGGCTATAAATAGAATAATATTTAGAGTGCTCCTGATGTTCTTTAGTAAAATAATTGTTAATGATTTAATGATAGGGTTAAACACTTGGACTAATAAAGCTTGTAGATCTAATCATGGCCTACATGTGGCAATCTTGAGGTTTTAATAATAAAATGAGATTTTGTTCACAATATGAGCTTTCATAAAATACAAAGGATGTAAAGTAATTAATATTTAATATATGTCAAGTTGTTAACGACATAATTAAAAGTTGAGCATATAAAATAAATAAGCTTTTAACCTCCATGTATGTGTCCATGTTTTAACTTTAAGTTAAAATAAGATTTTACTCTCAAAATAAAAGGAGGAAGGACTTTAAATTGAAAACTCTCTTTGAGCAGCGCACCTCTGATGTTTAGTGACACTATTGAGGGGTCTAAGAAAGGAGGGAGAGGTTAAATAAAATAATTAATAAAAAGGAAGATAAGGCAAAACAATGGGGTTAGAATTCAGAAATTGACCAAAAATTCAGACTGAAATTCAAAAACAAAGGTCTGGTGACACCCAACAGAAATCTCAAGATTTTGGTACTGAACTTAAAAATCTCCGACAATAAGAGTTGCTGTCATCACAGATACAGCCCTTCATAACAAATCTCGCCACGGCGTTCGTTCCGCTTGATGACCCTCGAACCAGTATGTCCGTCACGATCGAGCTTACCCAGTATGTCCGTCACGATCGAGCTTACCCAGTATGTCCGTCACGATCGAGCCTAGCCAGTATTGTCCGTGATGATCGAGCCTAGCAAGTATGTCCGTGACGATCGAGCCTACCAAGTATGTCCGGGACGATCGAGCCTAGCCAGTGTTGTCCGTGACGACCGAGCCTAGCTAGTAGTTTCAGTCACGATTCGAGGCCGCACGATAGGACCCTCGAGGCCCCGCAGTCCGTCACGATTCGAGGCCGCACGATAGGACCCTCGAGGCCCGCAGTCCGTCACGATTCGAGGCCGCACGTTCCGGCACGCTCGAGGCTCCGCAGCCACGCTCGAGGACTTACCCTCGAGCGACGTTCCGGCACGCTCGAGGCTCCGCAGCCACGCTCGAGGACTTACCCTCGAGCGACGTTCCGGCACGCTCGAGGCTTCGCAGCCAAGCTCGAGGGGGCACTCACCCTCGAGTGGCGTTTCCGACCATTCGAGGCTCGGCAAACTCGAGCTTGCGGTTCAAGCTCGAAGCACTGTAGCGCCTGGTCGAAGTGCCTGGTCCAAGCTCGAAGGTTGTGTCCCACACCTCAAACTCCAACTTTTAATTTTACACGTTTCGAAGTTCAGTTCGAATTTTTGGAGAAAGTTCAGCAGGGGCAAAGGAGCTCCACGGGGCTGCCAGCTCGCCCCTGGCGCGCTCTGCTCTGGCCGGAGTCCGGCCGCCACGTGGCCGGCGTGTGGCGGAGACCGCGTCGGGTCGGCCAAGCCGCGGCGACAGCTAGCTCTTGTCCTCACGCGTTTGTCCAAGCCTTCCGTACCATCACGTCGCGGGCGACGGCGCACTGCTGCGTCGCGCCGCGGAGCGCCATCATACGGTCGCGCGCTCGCGCCGCGCCGAGCGCACTGCAGGCGGTAGAGTCCGTTCGCGTCGCGCCAAAGCCTCTGCGGAGGATCTCCACTTCATCACGCGATGATCTTTGACGCCCAACCGCGCGTGTGCGCTCTGTTCGAGCTCGCCGCGCCATCAATGACGACCGCTACAGCTACCCACACGCTCGGACGCTCCCGAGGCGACACTGTGCCACTCTTGCGTGCTCAATCACTCCACCAAGCACTCCACCGAGTCTCTCATCACTTCCCTCAGTCCACAACACTGTCATTTTCTCCTCCTCGCGCTCTAGTCCGTCGTCTTCTTCCTCACGCCGCACGGACCGAGCCGAGCTTCGCCGAGAATTTCGCCCTCCACTTTCCACCATTCCCAAATTCGTCGTGCACGAAGCTAGACCTCTACCCTAGCTCCATTTCCCCCCACTTCCCCCGAGCTATTGTCGCCCTCCGGCGAGAAATCGGATTTTCCCCAAGTCCGCATTTCCGGCCGCCAGAGCACGCGCACGTCGAGCCCCTACTTCGAGCTCTCCCCAAGGTCGACCGAACACGCCAATAGCTTCCCCGAGTCCTACGGGTGCTAACGGACCCCTTCATTACCGGCGACAGCCTCCAACTTCGCCGACATCGAGCCCGTGGCGACCGCACTGCCACCGCACGTCGCCGGCGTTTTACGAGCCTCTTCCGGCCTCCCAACCGTCATCGTTCGACTCGTGGTAAGCCATTGGTTCTTTTCCCCACCTCTCCGACCTCCTTTCACCGCCTTTCGCCCGGCGCAGTGATAGCTAGTAGTGGGCAGGGTTCTTCCTCGTTGAGAGCCCAGTTTCGAGCCAGGGTTCTTTCTCGATGAGAACCCAGCCAACGAGAGCCAGTAGAGTTCTTTTCCTACTCGAACAGGGTTCTTTCTCGATAAGAACTCCGTTTCGAGCTTCAGGGTTCCTTTTCCGATAAAGAACCCAGACCGCGGAAATCAGCAGGGTTCTTTCTGTCGAGAAGAACTCGGTCCTCGAGACCAACCGAGTTCTTTTCCTCGAAAGCAGGAGCTTAGAAGAGAAAAGAGAAACTTTGTTAAAATGTTAAGATAAAAATCACCTAGTGCAGTAACCTCGAATCATGTTTTGGCAGAACGTTTAACTTGTGCATCTCATGTAGAAAGCGCACTCGCTGATGGCTTCTACGACCTCATCCCCGTCGACGAAGAGGAGAACCTCGAAGGCGGAGCCAACGTCGACACAAACAACCCGGAGGCTAACCCCCAGCTAGAGCAAGAAGGCAAGCCCCGGAGCATAACCTAACTTTACCAAATTATGCACTTTGAATTCTCTATGTTTGTGCATTCACGTTTCAAGGAGTTGATTGAATACCTTAGCTGCACATTTCCTAGTACCTATGAATTGCAACACTAGTATGAAAGGATCGATAGGGCATTGCTTAGGTCCGTTACAAGTCGAGTGATTTCCTGTCACTCGCGAGACATAGGAATTGCTTGTCTTTACTTATGTTGGAATCATAAGGATTGACGGGCGGGATGGTAGATGTAGATCTCCCGTCCGTGTATGATAATTGATTTAAGGTCGAAATGTGTGGTTGAGTGTGTCAAGTTTTTGAACGTACCACATGCATGCCGATGTATGGGGATCGGTAAGCCCGGTACCAGATTGAAGCAGCTAGGGCCGATAGCCATCTCTCCTTGGAAACTTTGTTTTCCCCTGCCGTACACTTGTGGATATATGCGTGAGACTGTGAGTGAAGCAGTAAACCTTTATCCTAAGGAAATGGACCCGGTTCCGAATTGTGGATCGATGGGAAAGGTTGGGAAATGCTTGTACCTTTTATAGCAAGCAGAGTATCCGTGTGTGTTGGGTTTCCCCTGGCCAGGTAGCAAAATTCGGTTCGAACTGTCCGCTTCTCGCGGTTAATGAGACTGCTTGACCGCCCTGCTACATTGAGTAACAAGTGGAACTTTGAGATTGATAAACTTGTGGTATGAATTAAATTGTATTGCACCACTTGTATGCTTAGAGAGGATGCTAATCTAGAATGGTTAAATCTACTAGAATATGATGCTAAAACTTGAAAGCAAGGATCTACTCTTAGTTGCTTTTTGGCAAACAAACCCACCAGCCAAAAGCCTCTCATGGTCTAGATGTCGGTGATGTAGTTTTCACCCGACGGGTAAGCCTTGCTGAGTATTAGTATACTCAGCCTTGCTTGTGGCAATGATTTACAGGTACACCTTTGGATGTCGATGCTTTGTCTTGGCCTACCCAGGTTCCACCTGGCTGGCACATCGAATGGGTTCCGTCCTCAGCCGAGGATCGGGAGGAGTAGCACCGTGGCAGGCTTCAGCATAGTGTTATTTGTATCGTCGTTAGATTATCTTCCGCTGCAATGAAACTTTTATTTCCACTGCAAGACTTTATACTCTGATTTAAATTTGAACTTGGTTTGTAATAACTTGTGATACCTATTTGTGTAAGTTAATTTGTGGAATGTTGTAATCTCTGGAACTCACCTTCGTGTGGGCGTGCTGTTGTTTCGATCGAGAAAAGAACGTGGTTAATCGGGTTTAATCCGACGGCGCTCCAGCTTATTCCGGATTAAGTGCCTGACTACTCGATTAGTGGTCCCGGGGTACTTAACTTGGAATAATTTCGGAGTGGTCCGCCACAGCTGGCATCAGAGCCGAAACAGCGCACCGGAGAGACCAACAAACCTTAAATAAATATTTTTGGAATAAAATTTGCCAACTCGTACTTCCGACGCGTTTCGCGAAGGAAGGTTATTATAGGACCGCTAAGGATGTTACCTAGAGCGTGAAGCCTATGTGGGTTATGGGCCCACGATATGATAGGTGGCAAATAGTATATTATACTGACTTCCAGCACATTTCATTCTGTCATTTACTTTACGCAATGGTGGGCGCAAGGTACGGCGATTGCTGTAACGTACCACGGCACTATATGAAAATATAGTGGCGGCACATAGTCAATACGCTGTAATGGCGTATGAAAATAGAATAGGATGGTGGGCGCAAGGTACGGCGATTGCTGTAGCGTACCACGGCATCATATGCAAATATGATGGCGGCACAAAGTCAATACGCTATTTCAATAGCGTATGAAACTGTCAATATGTTGCTTTGGTGACATATGAACATTGCCCGTTCAATGTTAAACGTTCGGGTGCCACCTCTATAGTGGGTGGTAATGAATGGAGACGCTTTCGTGAGTGCTGGCACGAAAGGTTGATTATACATGCTCTGGGATGAAATTTTCTGCAGGTACACTAACCGCGAATCCGTATGTTGAGACGGTTAGAAAAGTTCGGCTAGTTAATATAGGGAGAGACGGATATTGCCTAGACACCGGCACTAACTTCGTAAGCCAAAAGTTTATTGGCATGTGTGTTGGTGAGAACGAATAGGCCGCTCATGCATTGCATCTCACTGAAAATATATTGAACCTTAATACGTGACCCAGCGAACCGCCGTCAAAGAAATTGAAATCACAACCCAAAAATCCTGCTGAGAACAATCTGTATGCGCCTTTAATTCGAAACTGAAAACGTTGCCAAACGAAAAAGTGTTCAACATGAAAGTTGTCATAAAAGTTATGAAGTTTATGCTGTAGAAATTTCAACGAAAATGGTTCAGTAGACCTAGAGTTATGTTTAAAATGGTAACCCCCTGTCTGCTGGAATTTTCTGGGAACAACAAGTTAGAAAATGGATTCTTACACCCTCTTAACAGCAGTTTCTGCTAGAGGCTTAAAAATGAAAGTTGTCACAAATTTTGTCTAGTTTATTCTGTCAAAATTTCCACAAATTTGGTTCAACCAATTAAAAGTTATGCTCACAATACTAACTTCCTGTCTGCTGGAATTTCAGCAGAGAGTTAATTAAAAGATTGGGGTTTTGCGCCACCTAGATCACTTGTTCTGTTTTTGTGTTAAACTAAAAAGTTATTGGAAATTATCTAAACTGTATTCTGGTCAAGTTGGGTAATGATTGGGCTTATAGATTTTGAGATATGAAATTTTTCCTACTCTGTCCATAATCTGATTATTTTCTTTAAATATATGTCAGTTCTCACTTAGTTGATGTCTATATTGCTGCCGCCTCACTTGTAGCTAGCTCTGCTGTGGCATCCCTAAATTTTAAACACTTAAGTAAGCTACAATTAAGTTAAGGAATGCAAGACTTTTGGACAAGTAAAACTCGAAAAATGAACCAAATACCGACTTCCTGCCTTGCTGAAAATTCTGGGGACAGTAATTAAGAATTTGAATTTTTGCACCATCTTAACCTCAAAATTGGAGAAACGTTGAACAGTAACATTGTATACAAATATGTTAGGAACAATCTGGTAAAGTTTGGGAAATTTTGGGGTGTTTAATTTTTGGCTATGAATATTTACTTACTGTCCAAAATCTGCCTCGTTTTGTCTCCTTCATGCCGAATTCCATAATCTGACAAAGGAATAAGGAAACTAGAGTTATAGGGAAAAAATCATATGGTTCGGTGTGCTGAAAATCCATCTAAACCGAGAAGCCTAGATTGAAAGTTTTGACCAACTCAACCACTAGATCCGCGTCCGAGATACAAAGCAATGTGTAGCTTACCAAATTCCTACTACCTGACCAAAGATGAATAACTCTGGATGTTAGATCTGTTTACTACAAATTTTCTTCCACTCATTTCCAGCTCTCCTGTCTTCCACTCACTTTCTACCCCTTTGACAATTGTAGTAAATCAATGGTATGTAAACAATTTCACTCCACTCTCTTGGCCCAGTGCCTTTTATCCCTCTTGTTTCCTTTTTGTGAAATAGGAAAATTGTTTGGTGTGCTTTGACATGGACCAATTGTGAAGGTTTGGATGTCAAGCATGAGTCGTGCCTCCGTTGTTGTCTGATTCTATACAGTCTAAACTCATACCTTGATTCAGTTGTCTTCACCAACTCTCTCATACCGGTTTGATTTACTTAACTTTGTTTAACATTGATACCTTGTACCGAAGTAACTTGATTCCTTAATCCTTGGATCCTATGCTGTTGTTCTTGCTCAAGATAATATAAATAATTGAAATGAATATGCAAAATTGGGTCAATGTCACTTTTTCTATGCATAATCAGTTATAGATACAATATGCATTTTATTCCTTTATAAGCAATTCATGTGCATGGGCATTACATATCCATTAACATGTCATTTGCATCATGATAATATTTTGGTACCTAACCACATGTGCATCTAACTCATGAATGCTTCTCCCTCCTGGTGTCAATTGGGTTGTTCCCTCTGAATTTATTGTGGTATTGTATTCCCTAACCTATGGTGCCGTGATGGAACCTAGGATCTCGTGTGTGTGCTGCAGCCACACGCTTGAGTCACTTGGAGCACACTGGTATCTCAGTATGTGGGAATATGACCCACAAAGACCTTTAATGACAACCCAAATCGATACTTCCTTACTCTCACTAATTGTTCCGCAATGATGAATTTTAATTATGTGATGTAAGGTCCACTAACTTGCATCACGGCATGTACATCATACTCTCATAAGCATATGCACCATACGCTCATGTGCATGTGCATCATATCATGTGCACCTCATCATGAACATGCCATGTATACCATGGTAAAGTGCTTAAGTTTGGCAATTTGACAATTAAGATAAAAATTTGAGCAAGAATTTCCCAAAATTTCCATACCACACCACCTTTTCTAGGTGTATTCCCTCCTTGCCATAAGCAAATCTTTTATTGCCCCACTCTTCCTTTAGGCTCATCTTAGAATTTGGGCGGCAACCCCGTGTAACGTCATGTCATGATCGTAGTATGATGTGGGCTAGTTTTAAGAATCTTTTGGGCACTCTTGTCATCTCATAACCTCGTTGTTCATTAACCCTCCCCAGAGTTTATTCCTTGTTCCTGTTGATATAAAAGTGGGTAAATCATTGTTTAATTAAGACCTACAATTGGTTAAGCGTCTTGCCCGTGACTATCTATAGTCTCAAAGATCACCTTTGCCTACTGTTTCTCCCACCATCACCGCAGGGTCTCAAGGGCCAGTTTAACCCCCCCCTCCGTGTCCGTGCGCCGTGTACTCTGCCCCGTTCACCAGTCCACTATCACCTTCGTCGTTTCCCTATCGCTGCTGGCCAACACTCCCCCAGTCCCCATCGTACCACCGTTCCGTCACCCAGGGAATCTCATTGCCGGCCCCTACCTCCTGCTGTCGACACACCACTATCGCTGCTCCGCTCCGGCCGTCGATAAATGCAGCCTCTCCAATGGCTGCCATCACTCCAAGGTGCTCCACTTGAGTCACACCACTCCACCGCTCTCGCCTCTCTTCGGCGACCTCCACGGTACCCAAGCTGCCCATTCCCCACCGTGTCCTCCGTTCTTTGACAAGCAAGCTCTGCCTCCACCTTTTTGTAAAGCCACGAGGAAGTGCCCCTCCCGGCAACCACCTTGTCGTTTAACCAAGGTCTACGGCACCAACCTCACCGAAGAAGGAGTTCGAGCAGAAGTCACCTGAGGATTCCACAAGAATTAAGTCGACGAGCAAGGAAGATTTCGACTTTTCGACACCATCCATGGCTTGCCCATTCTTTTCCCCGATTGGCCCTGAAGTTCACTGGACAATAGTGGTGTATTACTTTTGTCTTGTGTGCCAGATCTTGATGCTCTTAGCTTTCCATATCTACATTCATCGCCCGCTCCCACATGAACGACGTTGATGTTGTATCGGAGATCTGGAATCAGTTATCATCTCCGAGCAGTAAACCTGTAAGAACTTGGGTGCGTTGTATCTGTGTTTCTTTGACTAACACCTCTTCCTTCTAATAAAATGTCCACCTTTCCTCCCTGTGCGAATCTCGGGACGAGATTCTTTTAAGGAGGGTAGGCTGTAACACCCCTGGTGTTTAAAGCGTATAAGTAAGAGTGATTAAACAAACTAAGGAACTATAAACCCTGAAACTAAATCACTAGTAGGAATGAGAATTATACATGAGGATTGTTAAGTTTGTACTCGTGCTTTGGTTCTTGAAATTTGAACCCAACAAAAACTTTTCTAGTACAAATCTAAACATCTTCTCTTACAAGTTGCACGACAAAACTCTAAATACATACTCTCGAGACGACGCATAAAAATTTCCTAAAAAAAATCAGGATTGAACGGCAAATTAAGTAATGCTTCCATGCCCCTAAAGGTCTTAAAGGACTAATGGCTCATGTGAAGTCAACACATGAAATAATTCCAACTAACGATATTAATGACCTTCAGAAGGCAAGGTTCTAATTTAAAAATTTTAAATAAGAGTTGTGCACATCACAAACGTCTGATCAATATGAAAGGTTTGGGAAAGTATTTTCTAATTATAAAACCAAACCACTTTCTCAAATGGAAGTTGTGTATCTAAAAATGTCATTTGCAACCTTGGTGAGTTATGTATAACTCAGATGCTTAATCTACCAAACATAGGAAATCAAGTTGAAAGACCAACTTAAACATGGGATGAAAAACACACGGTCACACACCCTTTTAAAGGAGCTCACCTTGGGCTATAAATAGAATAATATTTAGAGTGCTCCTGATGTTCTTTAGTAAAATAATTGTTAATGATTTAATGATAGGGTTAAACACTTGGACTAATAAAGCTTGTAGATCTAATCATGGCCTACATGTGGCAATCTTGAGGTTTTAATAATAAAATGAGATTTTGTTCACAATATGAGCTTTCATAAAATACAAAGGATGTAAAGTAATTAATATTTAATATATGTCAAGTTGTTAACGACATAATTAAAAGTTGAGCATATAAAATAAATAAGCTTTTAACCTCCATGTATGTGTCCATGTTTTAACTTTAAGTTAAAATAAGATTTTTACTCTCAAAATAAAAGGAGGAAGGACTTTAAATTGAAAACTCTCTTTGAGCAGCGCACCTCTGATGTTTAGTGACACTATTGAGGGGTCTAAGAAAGGAGGGAGAGGTTAAATAAAATAATTAATAAAAAGGAAGATAAGGCAAAACAATGGGGTTAGAATTCAGAAATTGACCAAAAATTCAGACTGAAATTCAAAAACAAAGGTCTGGTGACACCCAACAGAAATCTCAAGATTTTGGTACTGAACTTAAAAATCTCCGACAATAAGAGTTGCTGTCATCACAGATACAGCCCTTCATAACAAATCTCGCCACGGCGTTCGTTCCGCTTGATGACCCTCGAACCAGTATGTCCGTCACGATCGAGCTTACCCAGTATGTCCGTCACGATCGAGCTTACCCAGTATGTCCGTCACGATCGAGCCTAGCCAGTATTGTCCGTGACGATCGAGCCTAGCAAGTATGTCCGTGACGATCGAGCCTACCAAGTATGTCCGGGACGATCGAGCCTAGCCAGTGTTGTCCGTGACGATCGAGCCTAGCTAGTAGTTTCAGTCACGATTCGAGGCCGCACGATAGGACCCTCGAGGCCCCGCAGTCCGTCACGATTCGAGGCCGCAGGATAGGACCCTCGAGGCCCCGCAGTCCGTCACGATTCGAGGCCGCACGTTCCGGCACGCTCGAGGCTCCGCAGCCACGCTCGAGGACTTACCCTCGAGCGACGTTCCGGCACGCTCGAGGCTCCGCAGCCACGCTCGAGGACTTACCCTCGAGCGACGTTCCGGCACGCTCGAGGCTTCGCAGCCAAGCTCGAGGGGGCACTCACCCTCGAGTGGCGTTTCCGACCATTCGAGGCTCGGCAAACTCGAGCTTGCGGTTCAAGCTCGAAGCGCCGTAGCGCCTGGTCGAAGTGCCTGGTCCAAGCTCGAAGGTTGTGTCCCACACCTCAAACTCCATTTTACACGTTTCGAAGTTCAGTTCGAATTTTTGGAGAAAGTTCAGCAGGGGCAAAGGAGCTCCACGGGGCTGCCAGCTCGCCCCTGGCGCGCTCTGCTCTGGCCGGAGTCCGGCCGCCACGTGGCCGGCGTGTGGCGGAGACCGCGTCGGGTCGGCCAAGCCGTGGCGGCAGCTAGCTCTTGTCCTCACGCGTTTGTCCAAGCCTTCCGTACCGTCACGTCGCGGGCGACGGCGCACTGCTGCCTCGCGCCGCGGAGCGCGATCATACGGTCGCGCGACGCCGTGGCCGCACGCGCGCTCGCGCCGCGCCGAGCGCACTGCAGGCGGTAGAGTCCGTTCGCGTCGCGCCAAAGCCTCTGCGGAGGATCTCCACTTCATCACGCGATGATCTTTGACGCCCAACCGCGCGTGTGCGCTCTGTTCGAGCTCGCCGCGCCATCAATGACGACCGCTACAGCTACCCACACGCTCGGACGCTCCCGAGGCGACACTGTGCCACTCTTGCGTGCTCAATCACTCCACCAAGCACTCCACCGAGTCTCTCATCACTTCCCTCAGTCCACAACACTGTCATTTTCTCCTCCTCGCGCTCTAGTCCGTCGTCTTCTTCCTCACGCCGCACGGACCGAGCCGAGCTTCGCCGAGAATTTCGCCCTCCACTTTCCACCATTCCCAAATTCGTCGCGCACGAAGCTAGACCTCTACCCTAGCTCCATTTCCCCCCACTTCCCCCGAGCTATTGTCGCCCTCCGGCGAGAAATCGGATTTTCCCCAAGTCCGCATTTCTGGCCGCCGGAGCACGCGCACGTCGAGCCCCTACTTCGAGCTCTCCCCAAGGTCAACCGAACACGCCAATAGCTTCCCCGAGTCCTACGGGTGCTAACGGACCCCTTCATTACCGGCGACAGCCTCCAACTTCGCCGACATCGAGCCCGTGGCGACCGCACTGCCACCGCACGTCGCCGGCGTTTTACGAGCCTCTTCCGGCCTCCCAACCGTCATCGTTCGACTCGTGGTAAGCCACTGGTTCTTTTCCCCACCTCTCCGACCTCCTTTCACCGCCTTTCGCCCGGCGCAGTGATAGCCAGTAGTGGGCAGGGTTCTTCCTCGTTGAGAGCCCAGTTTCGAGCCAGGGTTCTTTCTCGATGAGAACCCAGCCAACGAGAGCCAGTAGAGTTCTTTTCCTACTCGAACAGGGTTCTTTCTCGATAAGAACTCCGTTTCGAGCTTCAGGGTTCCTTTTCCGATAAAGAACCCAGACCGCGGAAATCAGCAGGGTTCTTTCTGTCGAGAAGAACTCGGTCCTCGAGACCAACCGAGTTCTTTTCCTCGAAAGCAGGAGCTTAGAAGAGAAAAGAGAAACTTTGTTAAAATGTTAAGATAAAAATCACCTAGTGCAGTAACCTCGAATCATGTTTTGGCAGAACGTTTAACTTGTGCATCTCATGTAGAAAGCGCACTCGCTGATGGCTTCTACGACCTCATCCCCGTCGATGAAGAGGAGAACCTCGAAGGCGGAGCCAACGTCGACACAAACAACCCGGAGGCTAACCCCCAGCTAGAGCAAGAAGGCAAGCCCCGGAGCATAACCTAACTTTACCAAATTATGCACTTTGAATTCTCTATGTTTGTGCATTTACGTTTCAAGGAGTTGATTGAATACCTTAGCTGCACATTTCCTAGTACCTATGAATTGCAACACTAGTATGAAAGGATCGATAGGGCATTGCTTAGGTCCGTTACAAGTCGAGTGATTTCCTGTCACTCGCGAGACATAGGAATTGCTTGTCTTTACTTATGTTGGAATCATAAGGATTGACGGGCGGGATGGTAGATGTAGATCTCCCGTCCGTGTATGATAATTGATTTAAGGTCGAAATGTGTGGTTGAGTGTGTCAAGTTTTTGAACGTACCACATGCATGCCGATGTATGGGGATCGGTAAGCCCGGTACCAGATTGAAGCAGCTAGGGCCGATAGCCATCTCTCCTTGGAAACTTTGTTTTCCCCTTCCGTACACTTGTGGATATATGCGTGAGACTATGAGTGAAGCAGTAAACCTTTATCCTAAGGAAATGGACCCGGTTCCGAATTGTGGATCGATGGGAAAGGTTGGGAAATGCTTGTACCTTTTATAGCAAGCAGAGTATCCGTGTGTGTTGGGTTTCCCCTGGCCAGGTAGCAAAATTCGGTTCGAACTGTCCGCTTCTCGCGGTTAATGAGACTGCTTGACCGCCCTGCTACATTGAGTAACAAGTGGAACTTTGAGATTGATAAACTTGTGGTATGAATTAAATTGTATTGCACCACTTGTATGCTTAGAGAGGATGCTAATCTAGAATGGTTAAATCTACTAGAATATGATGCTAAAACTTGAAAGCAAGGACCTACTCTTAGTTGCTTTTTGGCAAACAAACCCACCAGCCAAAAGCCTCTCATGGTCTAGATGTCGGTGATGTAGTTTTCACCCGACGGGTAAGCCTTGCTGAGTATTAGTATACTCAGCCTTGCTTGTGGCAATGATTTACAGGTACACCTTTGGATGTCGATGCTTTGTCTTGGCCTACCCAGGTTCCACCTGGCTGGCACATCGAATGGGTTCCGTCCTCAGCCGAGGATCGGGAGGAGTAGCACCGTGGCAGGCTTCAGCATAGTGTTATTTGTATCTTCGTTAGATTATCTTCCGCTGCAATGAAACTTTTATTTCCACTGCAAGACTTTATACTCTGATTTAAATTTGAACTTGGTTTGTAATAACTTGTGATACCTATTTGTGTAAGTTAATTTGTGGAATGTTGTAATCTCTGGAACTCACCTTCGTGTGGGCGTGCTGTTGTTTCGATCGAGAAAAGAACGTGGTTAATCGGGTTTAATCCGACGGCGCTCCAGCTTATTCCGGATTAAGTGCCTGACTACTCGATTAGTGGTCCCGGGGTACTTAACTTGGAATAATTTCGGAGTGGTCCGCCACAAGGATCAGGGGCAGGACGATTACCACCTGCGGTGTTAAGCCGAATATTTCTTCGTATGCGTGCCTCTCGTGTAGTTGCCTCGTCCACGTTACCATGGATGTCAAGCACGACATCTTGATCGACTGGTTGAGGAGGTGGACGAGCTTCCAAGGCTGCAAGGTGGTTGGTTAGCATGGTAACCTGTCCTTGGAAACCCGTGATGGTGTCTTGAAGTCTAAGTCCGTTGATGCTCTCAGTGACGGACCTGGCGACCGTGTCTCTTATCCCGTCTCTCATCTCGGTCCGTATCGCCTCCATGAACATCTGCAGCTGGGCTTGGCTAACTCACTCGTTTAAGTCCTTTAGAGAAGCTCCTTCGTTACCTGCCATTGTATCCAAAAAAACAGAAACGCACAGTGAAGGTTATCCCTAATAATCTAATGTTGTCTATTGGAATCACACCCTCACACACGTCTTACCAAGTCCTTACAAAGTTCTTACCAATACTAGCAGTGGAACGGCACAACCGGTGGCTGGTTCGTGATACCTGTGAGGAGACGGCACCAAGATTGCAAGGGTCTTCGCTGCACTGATCTGAAGAAAGTATATGGAGCTTTTGGTGGCCAAATATGGTAGCAAGGGTTAGCAAATATCGAATGCAGATTAGCCAAGTTCAATAAGTATCCAAAGTACAAGTCACAATTGCTGGCTAAGACGTGTCCTAGGCGTAGCACAACAAGTTGGATCAAGAACAATGGAAGAAGCTCAAAGAACAAGCACAATGACAGTTCGGTAATTACATGCTCATACGACAACTAGTAGGAATCATAGTTGTTTTTTATTTTATTTATTTGATATTTTTCTCACAACTAGGAGCACCAAAATAGTAACACCACCAAATATCACCTCAATCTGATGAGAGATGTGGGCTACACAAATTCAGAGGCGTTTGCCGAAAAGTGGGGCAAGACAGAAAGGCAATTTTTTAATTATCTTCCCGATTTATTTTTTGATTTTGTTGAGAATGTCCCAACCGGCAAAGCTGGTGAATCGTATGTGCAACTTTTTGTTGGCAAGCTCCTGTAAAAATTTCAAGCCAAACAGAGTACCTAGCGAAATTTTATGCCCGTTTTACTGAAGGTACCTCAAGTTATGGTTTCAAAGAGGCAGATAGATCAGCAGCGGCTAGGGCAAAAGATAATCGCCAGATGGATCCAAGAGTGGCTGCAATGCAAGGCGAAAGGCACACGACGGTTCGCAACCTATCTAGGGCTGGCGTGGCGTGAATTCACACAAGTCGGCTAGCGGGGCAAGTCGAGTAATGGCGGTATCGACTTGTGATCTGGGTAAAGGTGGATGGGCGAGCGGCGGAACACAACACAACAATGGTGCGGTTGGACTACGACCACGAACACAAACTAAACCAACAACAAGACTCGACTACGGACACGAACTGAGCAAGGCAAACTGAAACGAAATTGCAAAGGCGAAAAGGGGATCTAGGACAGCGGAATATTTTTTGTAGGTTTTCTTTGGACTATAGGACAAAGGCGAAAACAAGGATAAGGGTGGACCTGATAGTAAACCTTGCTCTGATTACCAATTGATAAGACGTAGGTGGCCAATCTTCCGTCAGGTAAGGATAACTCTCGTTTGGGCGGAGTGAAACACACCGATGCGGCTTCAAGTCAGCAACTCGAACCCTGCAATCTTAGCACCATGACTCCTCTGGTTATCAACCGTGTCACAACCCGGTTGACCTCGCCAAGAAGGCTCATCCCTGTAAGCAAAACGAAGAACACAAGCAAGAACTTGAAAGAACGCAGCTCTCAATATTGGTGACAATCTGTGGATGAATGATTAAGAACACAAGTTGGGGTTCTACAAACCGAAGACGGCGACTGTTCAAAGACAGACTAATCTAAAGCAAAACCCAAACCCTAAGAAAGGCGGTGGCTACTGAATTATAGAGGTTAGGGTCGTGGATGACCCCAGGACACGCCCCCTAATCGGCTCGACGATGATACAAGGCCCAAAGGCCAAAAGACGGTGACGCAGCACCGGGACAGATTCTGGACGTCATCTTGTTTGGATGATTCCTGACGACTCCGGATGAATTTGGACCTCAAACCAAAGCCATTGGAATCTCTATAAAATATTCTTTCCAACCATATGTGGATCGTCGAATTTGGACTCCGTATGTGGCCTGGGCGTCCGTTTTACCGAAGGCAGCTCCTGGACTCCGAGATGGACTCGAACTCGAGTTGTAATGGGCCTCCACGTAGCTTGGCCGACCCTCGCTGGTCCTCCATGCCTCCAAGCCATCCTCTATGTGTTTGTTAATCTTTTTCTTGGTTCCTAATCACATTATAAACAATAGGTAGTAACTCATTCTCAAAACTATTAATAGGAACATTTAGGAGCGAGCTCACCTCTAAATTTAATTGTCGCGCTCGAGCTCTTGTAATTGGACCTTCAATGGTTTGGATGTCCAGCGGTGAAGCCTCGTGTATATCCATAGAAGTGATGTCCTCATCATCCTCCTCCTCTTGAATTGGAGTCGTCCTCGACTCAAGCGCATCTTCTTCTCCCAAATATGGCCGCAAATCTGAAATGTTAAAGGTGGGACTAACCCCGAACACGGGAGGCAACTCAAGTTTATATGCATTATCATTTATTTTCTCTTGACTTGGACTTCCTTAAATCTGGAAAACATTCTTTTCTTAAGTGCAACCATACTAGATCACCTGGTTCAAGTTTTAACTCTCTCTTACCTTTGCTACCATCAATTCTATACTTTTCAGTCATCTTTTCAATGTTGTGCTTAGTTGTCGCATGCATTTTCAATATAAACTCAGCACGTTCCTTAGCATCACTATGAATCCTCTCAGTAGTAGGCAAAGGTAGAATGTCAATAGGAGCACGGGGATTGAAACTATACACTACCTGAAAAGAGCTTACCTTTGTGGTAGAATGTGTTGCCCGATTGTACGCAAACTCCACATGAGGTAAACATTCTTCCCACATCTTCAAAATTTTCTTTAAAACAGCCCTCAACATAGTTCCCAACGTACGGTTGACCACCTCCGTTTGTCCATCAGTTTGTGGATGACAAGTGGTAGAAAATAACAACTTTGTTCCCAACTTGTTCCACAAGGTACGCCAAAAATGACTCAAGAATTACGCATCACAATCTGAAACAATAGTAGAAAGCATACCATGCAAGCGTACAATCTCTTTGAAAAAGAGGTCAGCAGTATGAATAGCATCGTCACTTTTATAACATGGTATAAAATGAGCCATCTTAGAAAATCGATCCACTACAACAAAAATTCTATCCCTCCCTAAGTGATCTAAAAGCAAGGCCTTGGAGGCCATATTCACCTAGACATACTAGTGAGCTATTATTTTCTTCACAAAATTAGAGAAGGTGTGCGGAAATTTTTATGCCTTTATGATGGTGATTGTGTACACATATAAAACAATTCAAACCATTATTTTTAAGTGAGAGTGCAGTTCTGGAATTTTAAACTTTACATGCTCCACATTTGATTAATTGTCCACTTAGCCAATATCTTTTTAATAAACTCAATTCTACTCTAGTTCCTTCTTATTTTTGTTTCTCGGTTTCTGTTCCTCCTTTTTATCCATAAACTTTATGACAACTACTGGAATATAAGAGTTAGGCTCGCTCCAAAAATTAGCTAAAACTGAGCTACACAGAATTTATTAAAAATAGTACAAGTAGCTGCTCATGAAACAAGATTAATTCATATAAAATCAAAACTACCTCCAAAACAGAAAATTTCGCTACCAGAGCTAGACATGAGTAAAGGAAAAGCTCTGACAAAGTGGTGGCTAAAAATAACACTTGGACAACCCTCAATAATTTTCTATTCAAAAACCAACATCTATTTATTTGGTAGTCTAAACAGGGTCAAACATTAAGTTTAGCATTTTTACCACATGTGCCAACAAGTTCCTAGACCTCTGGTGAAAGATGGTGATTTTTGGCTGCATGAATTATTTCTAATAAATGCAGAACTAAACTAGAACAGGAATCGCAAAATAAATCATAACAGAAGCTACAGGCCATATTTTCAGGTCTCCTTTGGAAACAAAGCGTCTATAGGCATCACAAGCAACATATCCAAAGTTCAGCTCAAAAAGAGTTCAGGATTTGAAATGGTGCACAAGATTCTAAAAACTGAGTTTAAATTTTAATTCAAAATCTATTCATCAAAAGTGTATACATGCCAACATGAGATTGGAGCTTACAATCTCACGAGTCCAGAGAGTATTTTTGTGCATTTTTCCATTTTTTCTACGATTTTGAGTGGATTTTACAAGATCTCAGAAAAATGGATCTAGGTTTAAGAATCTCTTTTACGTCGGGGACCCTAAACCTTTTAAAACCTTGCAAACAAACCCCTGAATCTTTCACCGAGAACCCTAGAACTAAAAAGGAAATGCGTCTAGGTCACTTGGCTCGTCGGCGTCGTTGCGCCGGCAAGGAGACGGCGAACCAGTGCGGGGAAAGTTGGGGGAAACGACGAGGGGCTCACCACGAGTCGTTTGGGGTAGGTCTCGAGGACGGTGGTTAAGCGGCGCGGCTCGTTAACGGTGAGTGGCGGAGCGGCTTGCTCCGGCGACGTTGGTAGCCGGCTGCGGGGGTCGAGGCGAGGCACGACGTGGCTTGAGAGCTTCACCGGAATGAGGCGGAGCTCGTCGAGGTGCTTGGCAGCGATGTGGATGGCCGAAAGATAGGGCTCGGCGTGGAGGTGGAGCTCGGTGGCGGAAATGGAGGAGCGGCGAGGAATTCCGTCGATTCCCGGCGAGTGGTGCTTCGTTTTGGTTGAGGATGGATCGAGGGGTTAGCTAAGAGAGTGGGCGAGCTATGGGTGCAGTGGATTGGAGATCCATGGAGGGAAACGTGGGGGATTTGGTCTGCAGCGGCACGAGCTCGGGCTCGGTTCACTGCGGCTGGAGGTGGAAGAAGGTGTGAGGGAGCCCGAGGAGAAGGAACAATGGCATGGCGCTGGCCGAGGAAGGAATGAGAGTCGCTTGGTAGAGTCTTTGGGCAGCTAGAGAGGGTTGGGCAGCTTGGAGAATGCGCGCACGCGTGCTCGGGCCGTCGGAGCCGCCATTGATGGCTCTGACAGCTCGGGCAGGGCGCAGCCCCGGGTTGGGGGTCGAAGATCGTGGCAAGGGCGAGTGAAGTCTCTGGCGATGCTGCTTGGCGCGAAGCGAGCGCGAATCTAGCCACGGGGAGGTACGGCTCAGTGTGCTCTGCCGCGGCCAATGGGGAGCTTGGCTCGCCATGATGGCGCGCCGCGCGGCGTCGCTGACGGTGCGCAGGCTGCGCGCGAATTGACCAGGCGTGGACGCTGGCGTGTGCGTGGGGAGGAGAGATGTGGCTGCCGTGGCTTTGGCCGGCCAGGCGAGGTCACCGCCGCTCGCCGGCCACGTGGCGGCCGCTGGCGGCCACTGACGGCTGGACAGAGGGACAGGGCCGGCTTGTCGCGACGCCCGTGGAGCATCCTCTGTTCAAAGGGTTTAACTCCGAAAATTTGAACTACACATCAAAAAGTGCAAACACAAAAGTTGGAGTTTGAAATGTGGGACACAACTTTATTTTTGGGGTTAACCCGAAATTTCTAATTTTTCAAGCTCAAACAAGCCATTTTTGAACAGGTGTTCAGCATGGTTTTTTGAGTTTTTGAGGGGCTTAGCAGCAAAATTTGAAAACGTTTCCAACAGTAACTAGTCTTTATTTGTGATGACAAAGAACTTTTGTTTTGGATATTTTTAAGTTTAGTATAAAATTCTTGAGATTTCAGTTGGGTGTCAAAATGGCCTAGTTGAATTTTAAATTTCGAATTTTGATCAAATTATGTGTGCTACAACCAATGCTGCCCTTTTATCCTGTTTTTATTGTGTTTTTAATGTACTAAACATCAGGGATGTCACAGCCTACCCCCCTTAAAAGGAATCTCGCCCCGAGATTCGATTTTGCTTAGGGACATGGTAGGAAAAGAGGTACCTTGGTCTTAGGAAGGATGTCGGGGAAGTTCTTCTTAAGATAGTCTTCGGTTTCCCATGTGGCTTCATCCTCGGAGTGATGACTCCACTAAATTTTATACATTTTAACTTCTCTTCTTCGTGTCTTCCTCTCCTTCTCATCGAGGATCTTGACAGGATGTTCATCGTAAGATAGATCCGGCTCAACCGAGAGTTCTTCTTGCTCAACAACCTCAGTCGGAACACGAAGACACTTTTTGAGTTGGGAGACATGGAAAACATTGTGCACGGCGGAGAGCTTCTCGGGAAGCTTCACACGGTACGCAACTGGTCCACATTGTTGAGTGATTTCATATGGACCAATATAGCGGGGTGCAAGTTTTTCTTTCAACCCAAACCTTTGCACACCCTTGGTCGGGGAGACCTTGAGATACACGTGATCGCCGACTTGGAACTGAAGGGGCTTCCGCCTTTGATCAAAGTAACTCTTTTGCCGCGATTGTGCGGTTCTCAAGTTTTCACGGATGATCCTAACCTTTTCTTCCGCTTCTTTCACAAGGTCAGGGCCATATGTGTACCTCTCGCCTGCCTGGGACCAACACAACGGTGTCCGACATCTTCTGCCATACAAGTCTTCGAAAGGTGCCATTTTAAGACTTGCTTGGTAGCTGTTGTTATAAGAGAATTCGGCCAGAGATAAACATTTCTCCCAATTTTTCCCATAATGGATAACACAAGCTCGAAGCATGTCCTCTAGGATTTGATTTACCCTTTCAGTCTGTCCATCGGTTTGAGGGTGATATGCTGAACTATGGATCAGTTTTGTGCCTAGGGATGGTTGCAATTGTTCCGAAAAGCGTGCCACAAATTGAGTACCATGATCTGAAATTATCGTCTTGGGTACCCCATGTAAACAAACGATCCGTTCCAAATAGATTTCAGCATACCTCATAGCGGTATAGGCGGTATTGACCGGAATAAAATGTGCGGTCTTTGTGAGGCGGTCCACAATTACCCAAATGGAGTCATGCCCCTGAGGGGTTCTGGGAAGTCCAACAATTAAGTCCATGCTTATATCTTCCCACTTCCATGAGGGAATAGGTAGAGGTTGAAGAGTGCCTGCTACCTTCAAGTGGCTAGCCTTTACCCATTGACACGTGTCACATTCCGACACATACGTGGCAATCTCCCGCTTCATCCTAGTCCATCAAAAGTTTTACTTCGGGTCTTGATACATATTGGTGCTACCGGGATGGATAGAAAATTTGGAAAGATGAGCCTCATCCATAATTTTCCTTCAGAGTTTGGTGTTTTGGGCACCACTATCCGATGTCCAAACCAGATCACTCCCTGCCCATCTAGCCGGAAACATTTATATTTTGCCTTCCCTTTTGCCAATTTTCTTTTGACGATTTTAATCTTTGCATCACTTATTTGGGCCTTAACAATCTGATCGTGTAAGGTTGGTTCAACAGAGATATGGTTGAAGTACCTGAGAGGAACAATCTCCAAATTGAGCTTCTCCATCTCATGGCACAGGGTGTCAGCATAGGAGTCCATGGAAAGGCAGTGACAGCGAGTCTTGTGGCTTAGTGCATCCGCAACTACATTAGCCTTTCCGGGATGATAATGCACACTAAGATCATAGTCCTTTGCTAACTCCAACCATCTTCGCTGCCTCATATTCAAATGTGCCTGAGTGAAGACGTATTTGAGGCGTTTGTGATTGGTGTATATGTTGCATGGAACACCCATCAGGTAATGTCTCCAATCTTGAGAGCATGAATGACTGCTGCTAACTCAAGATCATGCATAGGGTAATTTTGCTCATGCGGCTGGAGTGCTCGAGAAGCATAAGCAATGACCCGGTTCTCTTGCATAAGAAAATAGCCAAGTCCGGTGCCTGAAGCATCGCAATAGACATCATAGGGCTTGGTGCTGTCGGGTTGAGCTAAAACTGGGGCGGAAGTTAAATGTTTTCTCAAAGTGTGGAAAGCTTCTTCACATTTGTCACTCCACTCAAATTTGACTCTCTTCTTTAAGAGTTCGGTCATGGGTTTAGCAATCCGAGAGAAATCCGGAATGAAGCGACGATAGTAACCAGCTAGACCCAGAAAACTCCGAATCTCATGGACAGAAGTAGGTGGTTGCCAATCTATCACCTCTTGCACCTTGGTTGGATCCACGGATATACCATCCTTGGGAACCGTGTGACCCAAGAATTTCACACTTTCTAGCCAGAATTCACATTTTGAGAACTTGGCGTAGAGTTGATGGTCTCTCAATCTTTGAAGAACAATGCGAAGGTGCTCGGCATGCTCTTCCTCATTCTTGGAATATATGAGAATGTTATCAATGAAGACCACCACGAACTTGTCGAGCTCGGACATGAAAACCGAATTCATGAGATATATGAAGTAGGCTGGGGCATTTGTGAGCCCAAATGACATGACCAAGAATTCATAAAGTCCATAGCGGGTGGAAAAGGCAGTCTTGGGAATGTCACAAGGTCGAATCTTTATTTGGTGATAGCCAGAGCGAAGATCAAACTTAGAGAACACTCTGGCGCTAGCTAGTTGATCAAAAAGGACATCAATGTGGGGAAGTGGATACTTGTTTTTGATGGTCACCGCATTAAGAGGCCGGTAGTCAATACACAACCTCAAGGAATGATCCTTCTTCTTCACAAAGATAGCTGGACAACCCCATGGTGACACACTAGGACGGATGAAACCCTTGTCCAGCAGTTCTTGGAGTTGAATTTTTAATTCAGCCAATTCATTGGGTGGCATTCTATAGGGTCTCTTAGATATAAGTGCTGTGCCAGGTTGAAGTTCAATCACAAATTCAATGTCCCTATCCGGCGGCATCCCAGGTAAGTCATCCGGAAAAACATCGGCATACTCACATACCACCGGAATGTCTTTTAGTTGCGTTTCTAGCATGGTGTAAGCACAAGCATTGGCACATTTCCGGTGTGGCAGATATAGTGCACTAGGGCCATGTGTAGGCGAGTTTATTTCCACAACCCTTTCGGCAACATCTAGCACAACCTTATGTTGAGTCATCCAATTTGCCCCCAAAACAATATCAATCCCTTCCAACCCAAGCAGAATTAAATCAGTAGGAAACACTTTACTACCCTGCCTGATTGGTACTTTTCAAGTGACTTGGTTGGATGCTATTTTACCTGCCGCTGTTGATATCACATATGCTGATTTGGTGTGATATGATTTTAACCCACATTTTGCATGAAATCTTGTGCTTATAAAACTATGTGTTGCCCCGGAATCAAACAATATCACAACAGGTTAGTTGTGGATAGGGAAAGTACCAGTCATGTCCGGTGCTCCCTCAGGTAGGTCAGCCAGGGTGGTGTAGTTGAGCCTTCCCTGCCTGATTTGGACACGCTACTGCTTGCCCTTGTTCTGCTGATTTCCAGGACGCTGGTTCTGCGGCTTGTTTTGTGGGCAGTCCTTGATGAAGTGACTGTTGCTGCCACAATTGAAACATTGGTAGCCACCTCCAGGACGAAGCGGCTGCTGCACGTTTTGCCTCAGTGCCTGTTGCTGCTGCGGTGGTGGAGGGAAACGGGGCGCACCCTGCTGTGGTGGCATGGCAACCCAACGTCCACCCTGAGGCACCCTTGGCTGTCCCTGTGGTGTAGCCGGGGGAACCAGACGGAACCTCTGAGGCTGTCCACCCGAAAGTCCAGCGGGAGCCTTCCTTTTCTTCTCGGCCTTATGCACCATGTTAGCATCTTCCTGGGCAATAGCAATGTTCACAAGTTCACCATAAGTGGCAACTCGTGTAGTGGTCAGCTGGGCCTTGAGCTTGGTATTGAGGCCACGACGGAACCTCTCCATCTTCTTCGCAGTGGAGTCAGCATGATGACCCACATAAGGACACAGACCACTGAAGGCCTGGGAGTACTGGACCACAGTGCGGGTTCCCTGAGTCAGAGCCAGGAACTTAGTCAACTTCCTTTCGACCAACCCAGCAGGAATGTGGTAGGCTTTGAAGGCAGTTTTGAACTCCTCCCACTCAATGACATGGTTCTCCTCTTGAAGAGCCAGATAGTTCTCCCACCACAGGAGAGCTGTGCCACAGAGCTGCTGTGCCGCGAAGACCACCTTGCGGTTGGGAGTGCAAGGCGTAGCCAGAATGGAGAACTTGGATTCGATGGCTCGAATCCATGCATCAGCCTCCAAGCGCTCCTCGGCTCTAGAGAACACCGGAGGGTGTGTAGCCAAGAAGTCCTCGTACCGGGCCACTTGAGCTGGAGGGGCACGTTGACCACCTTGCTACTGCATCTGCTGCTGCATCATCTGTTGCTGATGCTGCAGATTGTGGAGGATCTCTGTCTGAGTGGCATACAGCTGTTGCCACGTTGGGGGTTGTTGCGGTGGCGGAGGTGGTGGTGGCTGCTGCCCTTCCAGGCCCTTCTGGTTAGCGTTGGATCCGCTAGCATCGTAACCGCTGCGAGTGATAGGCATCTGCAGTAGGTACTTGTATTAGCCATAATTCATAAGCTTGCATAAATCAATGACAAGATAGAACGTGGCAATATAATGAAGTTTACTGCGTAAGGATAACATATCAGCAGGCAGTTTCGAAAGAAAGAAAAAAACATATGTCCCAGTAGAAGTCAAGTTAGATGCTCCAATTCGGTCAGTAGCTCGCAGATTTCATATTCTACAATTTTCATGTTTGGCTCAGAACCAAAATCAGGCTAGAACTAGGCCGAAAAATTCAAGTTTCAGTTCTCTGTTTTTGCTGTTTTTCAGTAGGCCGAGCTGTAGTGTTTTGGTTGCCATTTTTATTTTGTTTACCCAATGGGGTTGAAATTTGGTGAGCATTTCGTTCGACAAATTACAGACAACTTCTTACTTAAAGTCGTAGCCCAGAAGTGAAGAGAAAACACATTAATAATTAAAACAAGGATAACTACAGAATGTTTTCAGCACAACCATTACAACCTTCCTCAAGTTTTGGGGCTCACACATCCCATGCCAATAGATTACATGTTCAAAAGCTTAAAGGAAACTCAACTCCATCTAGTCTATTACATCATGAAACCAAAATTTAGGCTATGCGGAGGAGTAACTTGCTACCGCAGCTCGTAGAAATCGTCTAGGTTGCTAGCTGTAGCCTCGCTGCCCATGGGAGACGGTGGAGCCGGAAGAGGTGGCATGTCATCCTCTGTGTCCATATCTGAATCAGGGGCTTCTCCTTCCCCATTCTCTCCACCCTCCTCAAGAAGGTGCTGAGTATCAGGGGCAGCTAGCATGGCATTGGCATGCTCCAAGACACCCTGCACGTCCTCTAGCTCTTCCCTTACTTGGGTCAGCTCGTTGTTGACATTGTTGTGTGCTATGTGGAAGTCGGTCAACTGCCTCTCCAAGTCTACAATCATAGCATCCCTGGTACTCACCTCTATGGACAAAGAGGTCCTCTCTACCCCAAGGTCACGGGCACGAACAGACATGTCAATGGCAAGGTTAAGTGCTTCATTCTGTGACCGCCCCAAAAGTGTCTGCAGCCGGTGATAAGCCCTGATCCATCTCATCAAGAGTGCGGCTGCAGCAACGGGGTTCTCTGCCACCCTCAGAGGTGAGCTGAGATAGCGCCTCATCCAATGAGCGTTGTCAGGCTGGACCGGTGGAAACAGTCCAAGGAGCTGGTGCTCCACAAGGTCCTGGTTCTGGGCACAGAAGGAGCTGATCCCATGGAGAGCAGCTATCTCACAAGTGGTCTCCATATGATGTCCATGGACTTCCACACTCCATGTGGGAAAGCTGGGACACGGTGGGTGGCGGTGCACCACCAAACGCACTCTGGATCGAGTCACACCAGGGTCACGGAGGATGGTTCTCTCATATAGTGGCGGGTTTGGGTAATCAAGCGCCAGCAACACGGACCAAAGGATGCTAGGAAAACCCTCCCATCCATGGCAGTCCGAGAAAGAGACATCATTGGGGTAGCTAGCAAGGTCAGCGTGGCCGTCCATCTGAACAAAAAGGTCAAGTGTGAAAACCGTTTTAGCGCCAAAGAAAATAGAAACAAATTCTGGACAGAGTAGTAAAAATTATATAACTCAATATCTACAAACCCAAAAATTCTCACATTTGGCCACAACATTGTTTAAGTAATTCCAAACAAGTTTCATGTTGAAGTTTTGAGCAGAAACTGTGACATCCCTGCTGTTAGTACTCTAAAAACACAATCAAACCATAACTAAAGGGGTAACAATGGTGTTAGTACACAAAAATTTGATCAAAAATTCAAGTTGAATTCAAAACAAAGGCCTTTTGACACCCAACTGAATCTCAAGAATTTTGTACTAAACTTGAAAATCTCCAAAAATAAAAGTTGTTTGTCATCACAAATAAGGCCTAGTCACTGTTGGGAACTTTTTCAAATTTTGCAGTTAAGCCCCTCAAAAACTCGAAAAACCATGCTGAACGCCTGTTTGAAAATGGCCTGTTTGAGCTTGAAAAATTTGAAATTTCAGGTTCACACCAAAAAGAAAGTTGCGTCCCACATCTCAAACTCTAACTTTTATTTTTGCACATTTGAATGTTCAGTTCAAATTTTTGGAGAAAATTCACAGAGAACAAAGGAGCTCCACGGGTGCCTGCCAGCTCACCCTGGCGCGCCCTGCTCCGGCCGGAGACCGGCCGCCACGTGGCCGGCGAGCGGCGGAGGCCTCGCCAGGCCGGCCAAGCCGCGGCGGCGTCTAGCTTTTGTTCTCGTGCGGGCGTCGGGCTTGCCGTTCCATCACTTCGCGCGCGACAGCACGCTGGCAGCCTCGCTCCACGCGGAGCGCCATGATGGCGAGCGGAGCTCGGCCATTGGCCGCGGCCGCGCGCGCCGCGCAGCGCCGTCCCGCGGCCGGGATTCTCGCTCGCAACACGCCAAAGCGTCTGCGGCGTATCTCCTCTCGCCCACGCCACGATCCGCGGCGCCCAACCGCTTCGCGCGCGCTACCCGAGCTCGCAAGCGCACTCATGGCGGCCTGCGTGCCCGAGCCGTGCACGCGAGCGACCGCGGGCAGCTCAGCCCACTTTCGCGTGCTCCAACACTTCACCGAGGCGCCTTGCACCTTTCCCTCAGCCAGCACACTGCCATTTCTTCTCCTCCGCGCTCGCGCACTTCGTCTTCAACCTCCAGCCGCAAGAACCGAGCTCGAGCGCCGGAGCAAATTCGCCCTCGTCCCTCCACCATTCCCAAATTACTCGCACACAGAGCAAGACCACTTCCTTAGCTTCAATTTCCCCCACTTCTCTCGAGCTTCCCTCAACTCTCCGGCGAGAAATCGGGATGTCCCCCAAATCCCCATTTCCGGCCGCCGGAGCACCCCCACGTCGAGCGACCCCTTCGAGCCATCCCCAAGGCCAACCAAGCATCCCAACAGCTCCGCCAAGTCCCACTGGTGCTCATGAGCCCCTCCAACCCCGGTGAAAGCCACCGACCTCGCCGGACTTGAAGCCGCGGCGGCCGCACCGCCACTGCTCCGTCGCCGGCGACCTCCGAGCCTCCTCCGGCCTCCCAACCGCCACCATTCGACTCGTGGTGAGCTTCTCGTTCTTTTCCCCCACCTCTCCGACCTCCTCCCACCGTCGTTTGGCTGGCGCAACACCATCAACGAGCCAAGGGCGTATCTTCATCTTCTTCCTTTTCACAGGTTTCCGAGTGAAAGAAGTCAGGGACCTGTTCGTGAGGTTTTCAAAAGTTTCAAGGGTCGCGGCGTAAAAATATTCTTAAGGTTTAGTTCATTTTCCCGAAATTTTGTAAAATCCACTAAAAATCATACAAAAATCGGAAAAATACACAAAATACTCCCTGGACTCGTGAGGTTGCAAACGCCAATCTCATGTTAGCATGTATACACTTTTGGTGAACAGTTTTTGAATTAAAATTCAAACTCAGTTTTTAGAATCTTGTGAACCATTTCAAATCCTGAGCCCTTCTGGAGCTGAACTTTGGATATGTTGTTTGTAGTGGCTTTAGACGCCTTGTGTCCAAAGGAGACCCAAAAATATGGACTGTAGCTTCGGTTATGATTTATTTTGTGATTCCTATTTTAGTTTAGTCCTGCAATTATTAAAAATAATCCATGCAGCCAAATATCACCATTTTTCTCCAGAGATCTAGGAACTTGTTAGCACATGTGGTAAAAATGCTAAACTTAATTTTTGACCTGGTTTAGGCTAGCAAATAAATAGATGTTGGCTTTCGGATAGAAAATTATTGAGGTCTGTCCAAGTGTTATTTTTAGCCACCACTTGGTCAGAACCTTTCTTTCACTCATGTCTAGCTCTGGTAGACAAATTATCTGTTTTGAAGGTAGTTTTAATTTTATATGAATTAATCTTGTTTCTTTGAGCAGCAACTTGTACTACTTTTAATAAATTCTGTATAGCTCCGTTTTAGCTAAAATTTGGAGTGAGCCTAAACCTTATACTCCAGTAGCTGTCATAAAGTTTGTGGATAAAAAAGATAAACAGAAACAGAGAAACTAAAATGGGAAGGAACTAGAGTAGAAATGGGTTATTTAAAAAGAAATAGGTTACTATTGATAATTATTTAAATATGGAGCATGGGAAATCTAAATTCCAGAACTGCACACTTGCTTAAAAATAATAATTTGAAATGTTGTATATGTGTACACAATCACCATCATAAGACATACAAATTTTCACACACCTGCTCTAATTTTGTGAAGGAGAAAATAGTTCAATAGTATGTCTAGGTGAATATGGCCTTCAAGGCCTTGTCTTTAGACCACTTAGGCAGCCAAAATAAAGTTGTGCATCTCATGTAGAAGACGCTCTCGCTGATGGCACCTACAATCTCATCCCCGTCGACGAAGAAGAAGTCCCCGAGGGCGGTGCTGACGTCGTCGTGATTGACCAGGAGCCTGACAGTGTTTTAGCTGCCCCGCAGCATAACCTGACTTTTAAATTGTGCAACTATGAATTATTTATGCTTGTGCATTTACGTTTCAAGGAGTTGTTTTGAAGACCCTAGTTGCATGTTTCTAGTACCTATGTCTTGAAATACTAGTATGATAGGGTCGGTAGTGCAATGCTTTAGGACCGTTACAAGTCGAGTGATTTCCTATCACTCGCGAGATATAGGAGTTGCTTGTCTTTACTTATGTTGGGAACATAAGGATGGACGGGTGGGATGGTATGTGTAGATCTCCCGTCCGTGTATATGATGCCGTGGTACGCTATAGCAATCGCCGTACCTTGCGCCCACCATTGCTATTCTAGTTTCATACGCCATCACAGCGTATTGACTATGTGCCGCCACTATATTTTCATATATTGTCGTGGTGCATTACAGCAATCGCCGTACCTTGCGCCCACCATTACGAAAAGTAAATGACAGAATGAAATGTGTTGGGAGTCAATATAATATATATATAATTAGCCACCTATCATATCATGATCCCTTAACCCACATAGGCTTCACGTTCTATACATAATACTTAGCGATCTTATGGATAGCATTCCATCGCAAGTGCGTGGCGGAAGCAAGAGTTGGCAAGTTTTATTCAAAACTGTTTATTTAGGCTCTGTTGCTCTCTCTGGTCCGCATGTTTCGGCTCTGATGCCAGCTGTGGCGGACCACTCCGAAATTATTCCAAGTACATATGGACCACAAACCAAGCAGTCAGGCACTTAATCCGGAATAAGCTGGAGCGCGTCGGATTATACCGATTAACCACGTACTTTCACGATCGAAACAACACGCCTGCCCACACGAAGGTGAGTCCCAGAAATTACAACATTCCACAAATTTAACTTACATAAATAGCATCATCAAGTTATTACAAACCAAGTTCGAATTTCAAATCAAAGTGCGAGAGTTCATTACAGCGGAAATTAAACTTACGACGATACATAGCAACACCACGATGAAGCCGGCCATGGTGCTACTCCTCCCGATCCTCGGCAGAGGACGGAACCCACTCGACATGCCAGCCAGGAGGAACCTAGGTAGGCCAAGTGACGGAACTACTGCCTCATCCAAAGTAGTACCTGAAATAAATAGCCACAAGCAAGCCAGGGTATACTAATACTCAGCAAGGCTTACCCGTCGGGTGAAAACTATATCACCGACTTCTAGACATGAGGGGCTTTTGGGTGGTGGGTTTGTTTTGTCAGAAAGCAACTAAGAGTGGATCTTACTTTCATGATTTTAGCATCAATTCTAGTAGAGTTAACCATTCTAGATTAGCATCCTCTCTAAGCATACAAGTGGTGCAATCCAATTTAGGACATACAACAAGTTCATCATCCTCATAGTTCCTCTTGTTACTCAATGCAGCACAGCGGTCAAGCAGTCTCATTAACCGCGAGAAGCGGACAGTTCGAACCGAATTTTGCTACCTGGCGACGGGAAACCCAACACAGACGGAAAATGCTTGCTATAAAAGGCACAAGCACTTCCCAACCTTTCCCATCAATCCACAATTCGGCGCCGGGTCCACTCCCTTAGGATAAAGGTTTACCGCTTCACTCACGGCATCACGCATATATCCACATGTGTACGGCAGGCACAAAATATTTCCAAGGAGAGATGGCTATTGGTCCTAGCTGCTTCAATCTGGTACCCGGGCTTACCAATTCCCATAGGTCGGCATGCGTGTGGTACGTTCAAAAACTTGACACACAGAACCACACGTTTCGACCATAATCAGTTATCACTACACGGATGGGAGATCTACACATACATCCCGCCCGTCCATCCTTATGATTTCAACATAAGTAAAGACAAGCACTCCTATATCTCGCGAGTGATAGGAAATCACTCGACTTGTAACGGTCCTAAAAGGCATTGCTCTACCGATCCTATCATACTAGTATTTCAAGTCATCGGTACTAGAATTATGCAACTAGGGTAATCAAACAACTCCTTGAACGTAAATGCACAAGCATAAATAAATTCATAGTGGCACAATTTAAAAAGTTAGGTTATGCTCCGAGGCTTGCCTTCTTGAGCTAACCACTGTCCGGCTCCGGGTCGATCACGACAACGTTGGCACCACGCTCGGGGACTTCTTCTTCGTTGACGGGGACGAGGTTGTAGGTGCCGTCAGCGAGAGCGCCTTCTCCATGAGATGCACAACTTTAATGTGGCTGCCTAAGTGATATAAAAGCAAGGCCTTGGAGGCCATATTCACCTAGACATACTAGTCAGCTATTCTTTTCTTCACAAAATTAGAGAAGGTGTGAGGAAATTTTTATGCCTTTATGATGGTGATTGTGTACACATATAAAACAATTCAAACCATTATTTTTAAGTGAGAGTGCAGTTCTGGAATTTTAAACTTTACATGCTCCACATTTGAATTAATTGTCCACTTAGCCAATATCTTTTTAATAAACTCAATTCTACTCTAGTTCCTTCTTATTTTTGTTTCTCGGTTTCTGTTCCTCCTTTTTATCCATAAACTTTATGACAACTACTGGAGTATAAGAGTTAGGCTCACTCCAAAATTTAGCTAAAACTTAGCTACACAGAATTTATTAAAAATAGTATAAGTTGCTGCTCAAGAAAAAAGATTAATTCATATAAATCAAAACTACCTCCAAAAACGAAAATTTTCTCTACCAGAGCTAGACATGAGTAAAGGAAAGGCTCTGACCAAGTGGTGGCTAAAAATAACACTTGGACAGCCCTCAAAATTTTTTATCCGAAAACCAACATCTATTTATTTTCTAGTCTAAACAGGGTCAAAACTTAGTTTAGCATTTTGAACACATGTGCCAACAAGTTCCTAGACCTCTGGTGAAAGATGGTGATTTCTGGCTGCATGAATTATTTTTAATAAATGCAGAACTAAAATAGAACAGGAATCGCAAATAAATCATAACTGAAGTTACAAGGCCATATTTTTAGGTCCCCTTTGGACACAAAGCGTCTATAGGCATCACAAGCAACATATCCAAAGTTCAGCTCCAAAAGAGTTCAGGATTTGAAATGGAGCAAAAAGTTTCTAAAAATTGAGTTTAATTTTAATTCAAAAACTATTCATCAAAGTGTATACATGCCAACATGAGATTGGAGTTTACAGTCTCACGAGCCTAGGGTGTATTTTTGTGCATTTGTCAGATGTTTCTACGATTTTTTAGTGGATTTTACAAGATCTCAGAAAAATGGATCTAGGTTTTAAGAATCTCTTTTACACCGGGGACCCTAAACTTTTAAACCTTGCAAGCTATGGCGGACTACTCCGAAATTATTCCAAGTTAAGTACCCCCTGGACCACTAATCTAGCAGTCAGGCACTTTAATCTGGAATAAACTGGAGCGCCGTTGGATTATACCCGATGAACCACGTACTTTTTCACGATCGAAACAACACGCGCGCCCACACGAAGGTGAGTCCCAGAAATTACAACATTCCACAATTTCAACATACATAAATAGCATCATCAAGTTATTACAAACCATGTTCGAATTTCAAATCAAAGTGCGAGAGTTCATTACAGCGGAAATAAACTTACGACGATACATAGCAAAACACCACGATGAAGCCGGCCATGGTGCTACTCCTCCCGATCCTCGGCAGAGGACGGAACCCACTCGACATGCCAGCTAGGAGGAACCTGGTAGACCAAGTGACGGAACTACTGCCTCATCCAAAGTAGTACCTGAAATAAATAGCCACAAGCAAGCCTGGGGTATACTAATACTCAGCAAGGCTTACCCGTCGGCGAAAACTACATCACGACTATTCTAGACATGAGGGGCTTTTTGGCTGGTGGGTTTGTTTTGCCAGAAAGCAACTAAGTGTGGATCCTTACTTTCATGATTTTAGCATCAATGCTAGTAGAGTTAAACATTATATAGATTAGCATCCTCTCTAAGCATACAAGTGGTGCAATCCAATTTAGGACATACAACAAGTTCATCATCCTCATAGTTCTCTTGTTACTCAATGCAGCACAGCGGTCAAGAAGTCTCATTAACCGCGAGAAGCGGACAGTTCGAACCGAATTTTGCTACCTGGCCAGGGGAAACCCAACAGACACGGATAGTGTTTCCTATAAAAGACACAAGCACTTCCCAACCTTTCCATCGATCCATAATTCGGCGCTGGGTCCATTCCCTTAGGATAAAGGTTTACCGCTTCACTCACGGCATCACGCATATATCCAAAAGTGTACAGCAAGGGAAACAAAATGTTTCCAAGGAGAGATGGCTATCGGTCCTAGCTGCTTCAATCTGTGTACCGGGCTTACCGATTCCCATAGGTCGGCATGCGTGTGGTACGTTCAAAAACTTGACACACAGAACCACACGTTCGACCTTAATCCAATTATCATACACGACGGGAGATCTACACATACGATCCCGCCCGTCCATCCTTATGATTCCAACATAAATAAAGACAAGCAACTCCTATATCTCGCGAGTGACAGGAAATCACTTGACTTGTAATGGTCCTAAAGGCATTGCGCTATCGATCCTATCATGCTAGTATTTCAAGACATAGGTACTAGAATTATGCAACTAAGGTATTCATACAATACCTAGAACGTAAATGCACAAGCATAATAAATTCATAGTTGCACGAAATCAAAAGTTAGGTTATGCTCCGGGGCTTGCCTTCTTGAGCTAAACCACTGTCAGGCTCCGGGTCGATCACGACAACGTCGGCACCACCCTCGGGGACTTCTTCTTCGTTGACGCGGACGAGGTTGTAGGTGCCGTCAGCGAGAGAGCGCCTTCTACATGAGATGCACAAACTTTAAGGTGGCTGCCTAAGTGATCTAAATGCAAGGCCTTTGAAGGCCATATTCACCTAAACATACTAGTGACCTATTTTCTCCTTCACAAAATTAGAGGAGGTGTGTGAAATTTTTATGTCTTCATGATGGTGATTGCGACACATATACAACAATTCAAATTATTATTTTTAAGCAAGGGTGCAGATCTAGAATTTGTAGTCTTAACATGCTCCTCATTTGATTAATTATCAAAGTGTTCTATTTCTTTTTATAAAACCCATTTTACCCTAGTTTCTTCTCATTTTTGTTCCTCTGCTTCTGTGCATCCTTTTTATCCACAAAATTTATGACAGCTACTGGAGTATAAGATTTAGGTCTCACTCCAAAATTTAGCTAAAACAGAGCTACACAGAATTTATTAAAAATGGAACAATTTGCTGTTCTAGGAAACAAGATTAATTCATATAAAATCAAAACTACATCCAAAACAGGAGATTTCTTTACCAGAGCTATACATGAGTGAAAGAGAGGCTCTGACCAAGTGGTGGCTAAAAATAACACTTGGACAGCCCTCAAAAATTTTCTATCCGAAAACAACATCTATTTATTTGGGAGCCTAAATAGGGTCAAAAAATTAAATTTAGAATTTTTTGCCACATGTGCTAATAAGGTCCTAGACCTCTGGTGAAAGATGGTGATTTTTGGCTGCATGGATTAGTTTTAATAATTGCAGAATTAAACTAGAACAGGAATCACAAAATAAAATCATAACTGAAGCTACCGTCCATATTTTTAGGTCTCCTTTGGACACAAAGTGTCTAAAGGGATCACAAGCAACATATCCAAAGTTCAGCTCCAGACGAGCTCAGGATTTGAAATGGTGCACAAGATTCTAAAAACTGAGTTTGAATTTTAATTCAAAAACTATTAACCAAAAGTGTATACATGCTAACATGAGATTGGAGTTTACAACTTCACAAGTCCATGGAGTACTTTTGTGCATTTTTCCGATTTTTTCTACGATTTTTTAGTGGATTTTACAATATCTCGGAAAAATGAATCTAGGTTTAAGAATCTCTTTTACGCCGGGGACCCTAACCCTTTTAAACTCCCGTGAACAAGTCCCTGAAATTTACAATAGGACCCTAGAACTAAAAAAGGGGAACGCATCCGGGTCCTCGGCTCGTCGGCGTAACACGCCGGCGAGAAGACGGCGAACTGGCTCGGGGGAAGTTGGGGGAAAGGATGAGGGGTTCACCACTCGCGTTCGGGGGTAGGTTTCGAGGCCGGTGGTGCAGTGGCGAGGCTCGTCGACGGTGAGTGGCGGAGCGGCTTGCTCTGGCGACGTTGATGGCCGCGCTACGGGGGTCGAGACGGGGCGCGGCATGGCTTGAGAGCTTCGCCGGAGTGAGGCGGAGCTCGTCGAGGCGCTTGGCGGCGACGGGGATGACCGGAAGATGGGGCTCGTCGTGGAAATGGAGCTCGGGGTCGGAAATGGGAGGGACGGCGGCGAGAAATCTCGTCGATTCCCGATGTATAGCGCTCGGTTTTGGTTGGGAATGGCTCGAGAGGCTAGCTAAGAGAGTGTGCGAGCTTTGGGTGCAGTGGGAATTGGGTTTTCGTGAAGAGAGCATGGCGGGATTTGTGGCCCGCAGCGGCATGAGCTCGACCTCGGTTCGGTTCGGCGGCCAGAGGTGGAAGAAGGGGTGAGGGAGCGTGAGACGGGAGGAGAAAGGTTGGGCCCTGAGTGAGGAGAGGAATGGGAGTCACTTGGCAGTGGTTTTGGAGCGAACTAGAGCTGACTAGGTGGCCTGGGGGTCACGCGCGGGGTGGATGGCGACGGCAGCGCCATTGTATGGCCCTCCGAGCTCGAATAGAGCTGCCGGCCAGGGTTGGGCGAGGGGGATCGTTGCGTGGGCGAGTGAAGATCCCTTGGCAATGCTGCTTGGCGCGAAAGCGGCACGAATCTAGCCGCTGGGAGGCTCGGGCTCGGCGTGCTCCGCCGCGGCCAATGGGAGCTCGGAGCTTGCCATGATGGTGCGCCATGCGGCGACGTCGACAGGACGCAGGGAATGACCGAGCGTGGATGCTGGCGTGTGTGCGGGGAAGTGGGACGCTGCGGCCGCGGCTCTGGCCGGCTCGGCGAGGTCGCCCGCCGTCACCGGCCACATGGCGGCCGCTGGCGGCCACTGCTGGCCGCGACAGGGCTCTTGTCGCGACGCCCGTATGGAGCATCCCGCCGGTGCAACGGGTTTAACTCCTCAAAATTTGAACGCTACACTTCAAAAGTGCAAATACAAAAGTTGGAGTTTGAAATGTGGGACACAACTTTTTTTTGGGGTGAACCTGACATTTCAAATTATTTCCCAAAGCTCAAACCGGCCATTTTCAAACAGGCGTTCTGCATGGTTTTTTGAGTTTTTGAGGGGCTTAACTGCAAATTTGTTAAAAGGTTTCCAACAGTGACTAGGCCTCATTTGTGATGACAAACAACTTTATTTTGTGGAGATTTTTAAGTTTAGTACAAAATTCTTGAGGTTTTCAGTTGGGCGTCAAAAAGGCCTTTGTTTGAATTTAAAATTTCGAATTTTGATCAAATTTTGTGTGCTTACACCATTGCTACCCTTCCATCCTGTTTTGAATGTGTTTTTAATGTACTAAACATCAGGGATGTCAACAGCCTACCCCCTTAAAAGGAATCTCGCCCCGAGATTCGATTGTGCTTAGGGACATGGGTAGGGAAAGAGATACCTTGGTCTTAGGAAGGATGTCGGGGAAGTTCTTTTTAAGATAGTCCTCAGTTTCCCATGTGGCTTCGTCCTCGGGAGTAATGACTCCACTGAATTTTATACATTTTTAACTCCTCTTCTTCGTGTTTGTCTCTCCTTCCCATCGAGGATCTTGATGGGATGCTCATCATAGGAAAGATCCGGTTCAACGGAGAGTTCTTCTTGTTCAAACAACCTCGGTCGGAAAACGAAGACATTTCTTGAGTTGGGAGACATGGAATACATTGTGCACGGCGGAGAGCTTCTCGGAAAGCTTCACACGGTACGCTACCGGTCCACATTGTTGAGTGATTTCGTATGGACCAACATAGCGAGGTGCAAGTTTTCCTTTTAACCCAACCTTTGCACACCCTTGGTTGGGGAGACCTTGAGATACACATGATCGCCGGCTTCGAACTGAAGGGGCTTCCGTCTTTGATCAAAGTAACTCTTTTGCCCGTGATTGTGCGGTTCTCAAATTTTCACGGGTTAATCCTAACCTTTTTCTTCCGCTTCCTTCACAAGGTCAGGGCCATATACGCGTACCTCTCGCCTACCTGGGACCAACACAACGGTGTCCGACATCTTCTACCATACAAGGCTTCGAAAGGTGCCATTTTAAGACTCGCTTGGTAGCTGTTGTTATAAGAGAAATTCAGCCAGGGATAAACATTTCTCCCAATTTTTCCCATAATGGATGACACAAGCTCGAAGCATATCTTCAAGTATTTGATTTACCCTTTCCGTCTGCCCGTCGGTTTTGAGGGTGATATGCTGAACTACGGATCAGTTTTTTGTGCCTAGGGATAGTTGCAATTGTTCCCAAAAGCGTGCCACAAATTGAGTACCACGATCTGAAATTATCGTCTTGGGTACCCCATGTAGACAAACGATCCGTTCCAAATAGATTTCAGCGTACCTCTAGCGGTATAAGCGGTATTGACCGGAATAAAATGTGCGGTCTTGGTGGGGCGGTCCACAATTACCCAAATGGAGTCATGCCCCTGAGGGGTCCTGGAAAGTCCAACAATGAAGTCTATGCTTATATCTTCCCACTTCCATGAGGGAATAGGTAGAGGTTGAAGAGTGCCTGCTACCTTCAAGTGGCTAGCCTTTACCCGCTGACACGTGTCACATTCCGACACAATACGTGGCAATCTCCCGCTTCATCCTAGTCCACCAAAAGTTTTGTTTCAGATCTTGGTACATTTTGGTGCTACCGGGATGGATAGAAAATTTGGAGAGATGAGCTTCATCCATAATTTTCCTTCAGAGTTCAGTGTTCTTGGGCACCACTATCCGATGTCCAAACCACATCACTCCCTACCCATCTAGCCAGAAACATTTATATTTTTCGCTTCACCTTCTCTTTTGCCAATTTTTCTCTTGAGGATTTTAATTTTTGCATCACTTAATTGGGCCTCAACAATCTGATCATGCAAGGTTGGTTTGACAGAGATATGGTTGAAATACCCATGAGGAACAATCTCCAAATTGAGCTTTGCCATCTCATGGCACAAGGTGTTAGCTTAGGACTCCACGGAAAGGCAGTGACAGCGAGCCTTGCGACTTAGTGCATCCGCAACCACATTAGCCTTCCCGGGGGTGATAATGCACACTAAGGTCATAGTCCTTCGCTAACTCCAACCATCTTTGCTGCCTCATATTCAAATGTGCCTGAGTGAAGACGTATTTGAGAATCTTTGTGATCGGTATAAAACGTTACATGGAACACCCATTAGGTAGTGTCTCCAAATCTATGAGAGCATGAATGACCGCTGCTAACTCAAGATCATGCGTAGGATAATTTTGCTCATGCGGCCGGAGTGCTCGGGAAGCATAAAGCAATGACTTGGTTCTCTCTTGCATAAGAACACAGCCAAGTCCGGTGCCTGAAGCAACACAATAGACATCATAGGGCTTGGTGCTGTCCGGGTTGAGCTAAAACTGGGGCTGAAGTTAAATGTTTTCTCAAAGTGTGGAAAGGTTCTTCACATTTGTCACTTCCACTCAAATTTGACTCCCTTCTTTAAGAGTTCGGTCATGGGTTAAGCAATCCATGAGAAATCCAAAATGAAGCGACGATAGTAACCAGCTAGATCCAGAAAACTCCGAATCTCGTGGACAGAGGTAGGTGGTTGCCCAATCCATCACCTCTTGCACCTTGGTTGGATCCACGGATATACCATCCTTGGAAACCGTGTGAGGGAGCGCGAGGAGGAGGAGAAGGGTTGGGCGCTGAGCGAGGAGAGGAATGGGAGTCACTTTGGCAGCGGTTTGGAGCGAACTAGAGCTGACTAGGCGGCCTGGGGGTCACGCGCGGGGTGGATGGCGACGGCAGCGCCATTGATGGCCCTCCGAGCTCGAACAGAGCGCCGGCCGCGGTTGGGCGAGGGGGATCGTTGCGTGGGTGAGTGAAAGATCCCTTGGCGATGCTGCTTGGCGCGAAGCGTCACGAATCTAGCCGCTGGGAGGCTCGGCGTGCTCCGCCGCGGCCAATGGGGAGCTCGGCTCGCCATGATGGTGGGCCGCGCGGCGACGTCGACAGGACGCAGGGGAATGACCGGGCATGGACGCTCGTGTGTGTGCGGGGAAGTGGGACGCTGCGCCGCACTCTGGCCGGCTTGGCGAGGTCGCCATACGCTCGCCGGCCACGTGGCGGCCGCTGGTGGAAGAAGGGGTGAGGGAGCGTTAGGAGGAGGAGAAGGGTTGGGCCCTGAGTGAGGAGAGGAATGGGAGTCACTTGGCAGTGGTTTGGAGCGAACTAGAGCTGACTAGGTGGCCTGGGGGTCACGCGCGGGTGGTGGATGGCGACGGCAGCGCCATTGATGGCCCTCCGAGCTCGAATAGAGCGCGGCCAGGTTGGGCGAGGGGGATCGTTGCGTGGGCGAGTGAAGATCCCTTGGCAATGCTGCTTGGCGCGAAGCGGCAACGAATCTAGCCGTTGGGAGGCTCGGCTCGGCGTGCTCCGCCGCGGCCAATGGGGAGCTCGGCTTGCCATGATGGTGGTGCGCCATGCGGCGACGTCGACAGGACGCAGGAATGACCGGGCGTGGATGCTGGCGTGCGTGCGGGGAAGTGGACGCTGTGGCCGCGGCTCTGGCCGGCTCGGCGAGGTCGCCGCCGCTCACCGGCCACATGGCGGCCGCTGGCGGCCACTGCTGGCCGCGACAGGGCCTCTTGTCGCGACGCCCGCTGGACATCCCCGGTGCAACGTGTTTAACTCCGAAAATTTGAACTACACGTCAAAAGTGCAAATACAAAAGTTTGGAGTTTGAAATGTGGGACACAACTTTCCTTTTGGGGTGAACCTGAAATTTCAAATTTTTCATGCTCAACAGGCCATTTTCCAAAACAGGCGTTCTGGCAAAGGTTTTTTTTTTGAGTTTTTGAGGTGCTTAACTGCAAATTTGAAAAAGTTTCCAACAGTGACTAGGCCTCATTTGTGATGAAAAACAACTTTAATATTTGGAGATTTTTTAAGTTTAGTACAAAATTCTTGAGGTTTTCAGTTGGGCGTCAAAAAAGGCCCTTTGTTTGAATTTAAATTTCGAATTTTTGATCAAATTTTGTGTGCTTCCACCATTGCTACCCTTCCATCCTGTTTTTGAATGTGTTTTTAGAGCACTTAAGATCAGGGATGTCACCACACAAACAAACCCCTGAATCTTTCACGGAGGCCCTAGAACTAAAAAGGAAATCGCGTCCAGGTCCCTTTGGCTCGTTGGCGTCGTTGCGCCGGCGAGGAGACGGCGAACCAGTGCGGGGAAAGTTGGGGGAAACGACGAGGGGCTCACCGCAAGTCGGTTTGGGGTAGGTCTCGAGGACGGTGGTTAAGCGGCACGCCAATGTCGATGGTGAGCGGCGGAGAGGCTTGTTCCGGCGACGTCGGTAGCCGGCTGCGGGGGTCGAGGCGAGGCGCGACGTGGCTTGAGAGCTTCACCGGAATGAGGTAGAGCTCGTCGAGGTGCTTGGCGGCGATAGGGATGGCCGGAAGATAGGGCTGGGCGTGGAGGTGGAGCTCGGTGGCGGAAATGGAGGAG
The DNA here is from genome assembly GCA_015342445.1 of Digitaria exilis. Taxonomy (NCBI): domain Eukaryota; kingdom Viridiplantae; phylum Streptophyta; class Magnoliopsida; order Poales; family Poaceae; genus Digitaria; species Digitaria exilis. The sequence continues at coordinate 68,624 of JACEFO010002872.1, forward strand.
CAGCGAGGAATTCCTTCGATTCCCGGCGAGTGGTGCTCGGTTTTTGGTTGAGGATGGCTCGAGGGGTTAGCTAGAGAGAGTGGGCGAGCTACAGGTGCAGTGGATTGGAGATCCATGGAGGAAAACATGGGGGATTTGGTCTGCGGCGGCACGAGCTCAGGCTCGGTTCACTACGGCCGGAGGTGGAAGAAGGGTGTGAGGATCGCGAGGAGAAGGAAAAATGGCAGGGCGCTTGCCGAGGAAGGAATGAGAGTCGCTTGGCAGAGTCTTTGGGCAGCTAGAGAGGGGCTGGGCAGCTTGGGGAACGCGCGCTACCGGCGTGCTCGGGCCGTGGGAGCTGCCATTGATGGCTCTGACAGCTCGGGTAGGGCGCGGCCGCGGTTGGGGGTCCGAAGATCATGGCTGGGCGAGTGAAGGTTCTCTGGCGATGCTGCTTGGCGTGAAGTGTGACGCGTGAATCTAGCCGCGGGGAGGCTCGGCTCAGTGTGCTCTGCCGCGGCCAATGGGGAGCTTGGCTCGCCATGATAGTGTGCCGCGCGGCGTCGCTGACGGGACGCAGGCTGCGCGCGAATTGACCGGGCGTGGATGCTGCGTGTGCGCGGGAGGAGAGACGCGGCTGCCACGGTTTTGGCCGCCAGGCGAGGTCGCCGCCGCTCGCCGGCCACGTGGCGGCCGCTGGCGGCCACTGACGGCCTGGACAGGAGCGACAGGGCCGGCTTGTCGCGACGCCCGTGGAGCATCCCACGGTTCAACGGGTTTTACTCCAAGAAATTTGAACTACACTTCAAAAAGTGCAAACACAAAAGTTTGGAGTTTGAAGATGTGGGACACAACATTCTTTTTGGGGTGAACCCGAAATTTCTAATTTTGCAAGCTCAAACAAGCCATTTTCGACAGGTGTTCAGCATGGTTTTTTGAGTTTTTGAGGGGCTTAACTGCAAAATTTTGAAAAAGTTTCCAGCAGTAAACTAGCTTTTATTGGTTTGATGACAAACAACTTTTATTTTTGCAAATTCTTGAGATTTCAGTTGGGTGTCAAAATGGCCTAGTTGAAATTTAAATTTTGAATTTTGATCACGAATTATCGTGTGCTACAACCAATGCTGCCTTTTATTCTGTTTCTTATGTGTGTTTTAATGTACTAAACATCAGGGATGTCACAGTTGGCGACATTATTTATCGATTTATTTAACCAAACTTCGCCAACATTTCATCCAAATTGAAACCTCCCAGCAGTGCTAAACAAGAATAAAATGGTTTACTAACAATTTCACGAGTTTTTGTCCCTTTTAATGTGAAATACAGGAAAAACCAGACGAAGCGGGGACCGAACCGGGCCAGAAGCCCGGACCGGGCGGCCGGCCAATTCGGCCGGTCGGCCACGTCAACCTATCCGTAGGAGAAAAACCTTTGAGAAGGCTTCTAACGACGCCGAGCGATCAGATGTTGCTTCATCAACCGACCCTCGAAGGCCCCTACTTCACTCGACTGGGCCCGACCTCGTACGGTCCAAAGCCAAAACCCCGTGCATGCCAACGGCCCAAAAAGACCCGGACCCTGTGAGCATGATGATTCCAGAGCGTCTGCCAAGAAATCAGTCGATCAGAGGTGGAAGTCCGCACCCGGGCCGGCCCTGGCACGGCCAGTCCGGCCCATCTTGGGCACCACTCCGGCCCATCTCCTATGGTGGTTAGCTAAGGCAGTTTCTATCCTAAACCACCTGCACGTGGCTATAAAAGGACACCTCCCTTGGCCGTGCTAAGGATCCCATCCCAAGAAAGAGTCGAAGACACTCAAAAAGTGTAGTGTTAGAGTTCTTTTGTAGTAGAGTAGGAGAGTGTGGAGTGAGGCCTCAGGTATTGGTCCAGCTACGGAGTGGAGTTGGGTATTTCTCTTGTTCCTCTAGCTTTGTATCCACTCCAGGGAAACAAGCTTAAAGGTATTACCATTGTGAGTTTCTCACTTATCTCTAGTATCTCGCTTCGCTTACTTTATAATTTCAGTAGTAGTTAGTTATTTTACTGCTTTAGATCTGCGGGATCCCTTGTTTTGCACGAGTGTTAGCAAAGCTACTCGTTTGGGGTCACTTCTTGCCCTTTCCGGGAGGCGGAAGTTAGTGTCCTGATAGCGTAGGCAATGGTTCCTGAGCCTTGATAATAGACATCTTGGGTTTGTTACACCCCATGGTACCGTTGTGGTACGGCGGCAGGTGCGTGACAGCCCTGTCCGTCCATTATAGTCCATCACGTTCTGGTGTCCTCATAACAGTAGTTGCAGGTTGCCGTTGGGGATCCCCCTCTCATCCTTTCTGAGATCCTTCCCTTCCAGCCATCGAAGTAGATCGAGTAGTGATTAGCTAGCTTACTAGTAGTATCGAGTAGACTAGCTAGAGTTAGGCCCTCTACTATTTCCGTCTTCTCTCTTTGGAGGATCGGTTATCAAGTTCTAGATGAGTCGACCTATCGTTCCTTGGATTTGATATCCCAGGTATTACTCCCCTGGTGAAAGGCTACATCGGCCTCTGTGCGCTTGCGGAGTAATTCGTATAGGATAAGAAGTGCCAACATGGAGTTTCCAGCGACAAACGACGATGTGCAGGGATTTGCTTGCAGCGGACCATCATCGTCGCACTGCCGGGGGTGTGGAAGGGCAAGGGAGGAGGGAGGGAGGGCGTCTAGCGACGGGAAGGGAATAAGGAGATGTGGCCGTCGAGCGAGGTGAGCAGGAACAAAACTCCCTTCTTATATGGGAAGTTTTCTGCGCGCCAACAGGGAAGGAGGAGGCGCCAAAGCAAAAATTAAGGATGGGGGAGAGACCGGGGAGATGGAGCACGCAAAAATTGTTTCATGCCAAAAGCCACTGAAATATTGGGCCCAGAACATAGTTAGCGCGAGCAGGGACCCACCACCAGCAGATACCGCTCTCGTCGACCGCTTTCATCAGTTCATCCACCTCCGCTCTCGGTCAAAGATCAACCAGTCCTGTTTCGGTGGTCTAGACGGCTAGTTCTGGCTGGATGGAGACTGAATGATGGCCGCCAGGGCTGAGGGGCTAGGGGCTGACAGGTGGGGCTTGAGGTTCCAGCCCAGCCATTTTAATGATGCTGCCAGAACAGGCAACTTCCTCATGCTAAAACTCGCACGCTCTGCTCTAGTCCTTTTTTTCATGGTGCTGAATGTATAAATATGTGGTGATGCTGAAAAACTGATGATGCATATGGCTGTATACATATACAAAATGGTAAACGCAGCTAGGGGAGTTCCACCATCACTCGCTGAAATTTAAATTTTTGAATTATTGATCAATTATGTGTGCTACAACCAATGCTGCCCTATTATCCTGTCTTTTATTGTGTTTTTATGTACCGGAACATCAGGGATGTCACAGTTGGCGAACATTATTTATCGATTGCTATTTAACCAAAACTTCGCCAACATTTCATCCAAATCTGAACCTCCCCCAAGTGCTAAACAAGAATAAAATGGTTTACTAACAATTTCCACGAGTTTGTCCCCTTTTATGTGAAATGCAGGAAAACCAGACGAAACGGGACCGAACCAGGCCAGAAGCCCGCCCAGCCGTGTGGCGGACCACTCCGAAATTATTCCAATGTTAAGCACCCATGACCACAATCAAGCAGTCAGGCACCAAATCATCTCGTGAGTATTTGGAACCTCCTCCATCTTGCCACACCCATGTTATCTGATGGTTACAAGATCCGTCCTGAGTCTCGTAGCCATGGTCGTCACGCACAGTCCTCTCTGGTAGAGAGAACGAAAATCCACTATACTCACTTGCAGGATTTTTAGGGACAATTGTTCTCTTCTCACCCTTCCCGGTATGATTCAAGACACACTTTGGTGGAAGCTCTTACTGTTCTCTCTAACGGCGGAAGGCTCGAACCTGGTATAACCGAAAAGCCAGTGAAGTTGGAGGAGATTGGTTGAATCTGAAGGATGAAATTCTACCTGTATTCTATCCGATCAACTAAGTGCACAAGCTGCGTGTGCAAATACTGACGTATGAGCAACGGCAGTGAGTCCACTTGGTGTGATGTGGGAAAGATTTCATGGCAAATGGTCACCAATGTGGGCCACCTCACGGTATCCAGAGGAGAATGCTGATGCATCATTTTGTTTGTGGGCTGAAGCCAGAAAGTGCGTTTCTCCCATGAACGTAGTTTCTGAACAGGTCAGTGTTGTTACAAGACTGTGGCCGAAGTCGCAAGGTATAGTGGATAAGGTCCTTTCCAGAGTACACGGGAGTTGTATGACGATCCTCCTGGAGCCTAGCCCCAACAGTCGATCTACCCACCAAAAGCAGCAGGTAAGTGCTATGAAAGCAGCATCCTACCCACCTCCGCCAGTTATCGAGGACAATCACCGAACCACCCAAGCCCTTTGATCAAGAGCCACTCACTGAAGATTTGCCAATGTTCATCTCTTCTCTTTTCACTGAAGATGGGTACATCTCTCTTGGCAGAGCATCCAGCTTGCCAATGGAACAGTTGCGCATTAGCTCAAGACCAGAGGCATTTCATTCCAGCAGACCGCACATCACAGGTTGAGGGTCTCTTTCTGCGGTGATGAGCAAGGAATCGACAGAGGAACAGAGCTCGACGATAGAGCCTCCAGCTCTATCCCGAGTACAGGACACTCCTCTGCTCTATTGGGGACACTGAACCACAAGAGGTCGTCTACAACCCGAAGGTCAGGTGTGAACAGCATCTTCAGCACTCTAGCTTCGTTGGTTGAGCCGGAGGAACCCCTGTCCTTCTCTCATAAGCACCTGAAATGGATCGACGGCCAGATGATGGAATGTCGGGGAATTCTCCGAGTTGTGTACCCTGAATATGGGGGCCAACAAATTGTTTCTGGACTTCGCACGTCTCTGATATCCCGCAGGTGATAGATTTCTCTTGATTGGTCAGTGGTAGAGCCCCTTGCCAACCCAAATAGGAACGGGTTGTTCTTCACAGCTCAGGCTCTTGGCAAAGAGAAGATCCCAGTCAGTCTACTGCGCTTGCCAGTAAACACTATAAGCAGAAGCAAGACTGAGAGCAAGACCCACTGGAAGAAAGCCAATGAGCCTAACGTTCGATGAATATTCCCAACCAATCTCAGACGAAGATGTTCAACACTTCACTCAGGAGGCAGAGCCTAGCGAGCATTTTGAGCTCAAAGAAGGAGGAGATTCCACACCTCCCCTTCTAGAACTGAAGCCGCTGCCTCCTGGATTGAAGCACGCTTTCCTCCAAGGCAACCGAGGCTCGCCAGTTATCATTAGTGACAAGCTATCAGAGAGTGAAACTAGGCAACTCGTGGAAAGTTCTGGAGAAATATCGGTCCGTCTTCGGATATTCTCTTCAGGATTTAAAGGGGATCAGCCCCAATCTGTGCACCCATCGCATTCCCATGAACCTCAACCACAGAACGTCACGGCGGACACCAGCGGCGCTTAAATTATTGTGATGAGGGAAGCTGGTTAATAAAGAGGTACTAAAACTCTGCACGCGGGCATCATATACCCAGTGCAAGACAGTGATGGGTTAGTCTATTCAAGTTGGCTCCAAAGAAGGAGGAATGACTGTTCATTCAGGAATGAGAAGAATGAGCTCAATACCCCAGAGGAGCAGTCACCTGGATGGAGAATGTGCATTGACTTACGATGCTCAATAAGGCTACCCCGAAGGACCATTTCCACTCCCCTCATTGTGCTTGAAAGATTAGCCAAAGCACTATTTTTCTGCTACCTCAACGGGCTACTCTGTTATCACCAAATTCCTATCACCCATATGATCAAGAGCAAGACCAATTTCACCTTCCCCTATGCTACGTTCGCTCTATAGGCGGATGTCTTTCGGCCTTTGCAAACGCACCTGCTATCATTTCAAAGGTGTTATGATGGCAATCTTTTCCGACTTCAATGAGAACATTAATGGAAGTTTTCATGGATGATTTCTCGCGTGTACGGAAAAAAGCTTCGAAGACTGCCTCAAGAACCTCGAGAAGGTACTTTAAGAGATGTGAAGAGACAGATTTAGTCCTTAACTGGGAGAAATGTCAACTTCATGGTCAGAGAAGGAATCATCCTGGACATAAAGTGTCAGAAAGAGGATAGAAGTAGATCGTGCCAAGATTGAAGTGGATTGAGCAATTAGCAGCACCCCCAACGAATGTCAAGGGTGTGCGAAGCTTCCTTGGTCATGCTAGCTTTTACAGGAGATTCATCAAGATTTCCTCCCAGATAGCCAGACCCTTGACAAGTTACTCGCCAAGGAGAAACCTTTTCGACTTCAACGAGGAGTGTCTCATTTCCTTCTACACCCTCAAAGAAGGCTCTAGTCTCAGCCCCTGTCATACGACCACCCGATTGGAGATCTTCCCTTTCAAGATCATGTGCGACGCAAGCGATTATGCTGTTGGAGCAGTGCCTCGGTCAATGCAAGGACAAGCAGCATTACGCCATATCCTATGCAAGGAAGACATTGACCGGTGCCCAACTAAACTATGCAACAACGGAGAAGGAACTGTTGGTGGTAGTTTTTCGCCATTGACAAAGTTCAGATCATACTTGGTTGGTGCTAAAGTGGTAGTGTACACGGACCCACTCAGCACTGGAAGTACTGTTAACCAAGAAAGATGCAAAGCCACGACTCATCCCGTTGGATACTCCTCCTTCAAAAATTCGACTTAAAGATATGAGATAAGAAGGGGCAGATAATTGTGTGGTGGATCATCTCTCAAGAATGCAAGTCAAAGGGTCAGATCGTCCGATCGATGACTACCTAAGAGATGATACTCTCCTGAAGGTCACTACATCCAGTCCATGGTATGCCAATCTAGTGAACTTCATGGCGACTGGATACATACTCCAGGAGAAGATAAGAGAAAGTTGATCCACCTCAGCAGATTTCACCTATGGGATGATCCCTACCTATTCAAGGTGTGTGCTGATGGCCTACTCAGACGCTATATCCCTCATTGTGAGATTCACAAGATCCTTGAGCGATGTCACGCCTCACCATATGGAGGCCACTATGGAGCATTCAGAACCCATGCTAAGGTTTGGCAGAGTGGATTCTTCTGGCCAACCATGTATGGGTGACGCTAAGGAATTTGTGCGAAGATGTGCCAGATGCCAAAAGCACGGGAACATAAACTCTCGTGACGCCATGCCGCTGCAATACAACCTTCAAGTCGAGATATTCGATGTTTGGGGGATTGACTTTATGGGGCCATTCCCCATATCTGAGCAGTGTGAATATATTCTGGTGGCAGTGGATTATGTGTCAATGTTGGTTGAGGCACTTCCTTGCGTCACAGCCGATTCAAAGAGCTCCAAGATAATGTTTCAGGAAATCATCTTTCCTCGCTTCGGAGTTCCGCGGGTTGTGATAAGCGATGGAGGCTCATACTTCATCAACATGATGTTCAGGAAATGTCTCACGACTTGGGAAGTAGACCACGCGGGTTGCAACGCCATACATCTGCCCAGACAAGTGGTCAAGCAGAAACATTCAATATAGCAAATCAAGAAAACATTCTACAGAACCATTAGATGCTATGGAAGGGATGGAAGAGACAGTTTACCCAAGCAACTTTGGGCCTACGAACGACATTACAAAAGCCCGATCGGAACTGACCCTACCAAACTAGTAATATGGCTAGACTTGCCAGTTAACAGTTGAAGCTTGAATTTAAGTCCAATGTGCAAAATCAAGAGGTGGACATGGATTCCCAATCAGCAGGCGTGAATACGACAAATTCAACCGCTGATTTGGATGAATGGAGGGAGAAGGCCTACCACAGCTCCAAGCTCTACAAGGAGCGAACAAAGCGATGGCACGACGAGCGCATCAAAATCAAGCATTCCAAAGTGGGGACATGAGGGTACTACTCTTAATTCTCTGCATTCGTTGTTTGGTCACTGTAAGCTCAGAAAGTAAGTGGAAGGGGCCTTTTCTAGTTCTTAATGCTGGCTGACCACAAGCCGCGATCACCATCTAGGACGAGTGACGGGAGTTTTTTCAAGGCCACCCGGCGCAACTTGAAAATATTTCTCGTGCCCGACATGCCGAAACTCGTAGAGATGGACGTCTACGAACTGTCCGAGATAGAGCTCGATTCATAGTCTTGGCAAGACTTAAAACCATG
>JACEFO010002873.1:0-61493 GCA_015342445.1 Digitaria exilis
GGCACGAGCTCGGGCTCGGTTCACTGCGGCTGGAGGTGGAAGAAGGTGTGAGGGAGCCCGAGGAGAAGGAACAATGGCATGGCGCTGGCCGAGGAAGGAATGAGAGTCGCTTGGTAGAGTCTTTGGGCAGCTAGAGAGGGTTGGGCAGCTTGGAGAATGCGCGCACGCGTGCTCGGCCGTCGGAGCCGCCATTGATGGCTCTGACAGCTCGGGCAGGGCGCAGCCCCGGGTGGGGGTCGAAGATCGTGGCAAGGGCGAGTGAAGTCTCTGGCGATGCTGCTTGGCGCGAAGCGAGCGCGAATCTAGCCACGGGAGGTACGGCTCAGTGTGCTCTGCCGCGGCCAATGGGGAGCTTGGCTCGCCATGATGGCGCGCCGCGCGGGCGTCGCTGACGGTGCGCAGGCTGCGCGCGAATTGACCAGGCGTGGACGCTGGCGGTGCGTGGGGAGGAGAGATTGCTGCCGTGGCTTTGGCCGCCAGGCGAGGTCAACCGCCGCTCGCCGGCACGTGGCGGCCGCTGGCGGCCACTGACGGCTGGACAGAGGGACAGGCCGGCTTGTCGCGACGCCCGTGAGCATCCTCTGTTCAAAGGGTTTAAACTCCGAAAATTTGAACTACACACATCAAAAAGTGCAAAACAAAAGTTGGAGTTTGAAATGTGGGACACAACTTTAATTTGGGGTTAACCCGAAATTTCTAATTTTTCAAGCTCAAACAAGCCATTTTTGAACAGGTGTTCAGCATGGTTTTTTGAGTTTTTGAGGGGCTTAGCAGCAAAATTTGAAAACGTTCCAACAGTAACTAGTCTTTATTTGTGATGACAAAGAACTTTTGTTTTTGGATATTTTTAAGTTTAGTATAAAATCTTGAGATTCAGTTGGGTGTCAAAATGGCCTAGTTGAATTTTAAATTTCGAATTTTGATCAAATATGTGTGCTACAACCATGCTGCCCTTTTATCCTGTTTTATTGTGTTTTTAATGTACTAAACATCAGGGATGTTCACAGCCTACCCCCCTTAAAGGAATCTCGCCCCGAGATTCGATTTTGCTTAGGGACATGGTAGGAAAGAGGTACCACTATATGAGAAAGACCTGTAGGAAAGGGAGTGTCTTCTTATCTAAGGATAGTCTCGGTTCATGTGGCTTCAGTCTCGGAGTTGATGACATCCACTAAATTTTATACATTTTTAACTTCTCTTCTTCGTGTCTTCCTCTCCTTCTCATCGAGATGATCTTGACGCATGTTCATCGTAGAGATAAGATCCGGCTCAACCGAGAGTTTCTCTTGCTCAACAACCTCATTCGGAACACGAAGACACTTTTGGAGTTGGGAGACATGGGAAACAATGTGCACGGCGGAGAGCTTCTGGAAGCTTCACACGGTTACGCAACTGGTCCACATTGTTGAAGTGATTTCATATGGACCAATGATAGCGGTGCAAGTTTTTCTTTTCAACCAAACCTTTGCACACCCTAGTCGGGGAGGACCTTGAGATACACGTGATCGCCGACTTGGAACTGAAGGGGCTTCCGCCTATTGATCAAAAGTTAACTCTTGCCGCGAGTTGTGCGGTTCTCAAGTTTTCACGGATGATCCTAACCTTTTCTTCCGCTTCTTTCACAAGGTCAGGGCCATATGTGTACCTCTCGCCTGCCTGGGACCAACACAACGGTGTCCGACATCTTCTGCCATACAAGTCTTCGAAAGCGTGCCATTTTAAGACTTGCTTGGTAGCTGTTGTTTATAAGAGAATTCGGCCAGAGATAAACATTTCTCCCAATTTTTCCCATAATGGATAACACAAGCTCGAAGCATGTCCTCTAGGATTGATTTACCCTTTCAGTCTGTCCATCGGTTGAGGGTGATATGCTGGAACTATGGATCAGTTTTGTGCCTAGGGATGGTTGCAATTGTTCCGAAAAGCGTGCCACAAATTGAGTACCATGATCTGAAATTATCGTCTTGGGTACCCCATGTAAACAAACGATCCGTTTCCAAATAGATTTCAGCATACCTCATAGCGGTATAGGCGGTATTGACCGGAATAAAATGTGCGGTCTTTGTGAGGCGGTCCACAATTACCCCAAATGGAGTCATGCCCCTGAGGGGTTCTGGAAGTCAACAATTAAGTCCATGCTTATATCTTCCCACTTCCATGAGGGAATAGGTAGAGGTTGAAGAGTGCCTGCTACCTTCAAGTGGCTAGCCTTTACCCATTGACACGTGTCACATTCCGACACATACGTGGCAATCTCCCGCTTCATCCTAGTCCATCAAAAGTTTTACTTCGGGTCTTGATACATATTGGTGCTACCGGGATGGATAGAAATTTGGAAAGATGAGCCTCATCCATAATTTTCCTTCAGAGTTTAGGTGTTTTTGGGCACCACTATCCGATGTCCAAAACCAGATCACTCCCTGCCCATCTAGCCGGAAACATTTATATTTTGCCTTCCCTTTTGCCAATTTTCTTTTGACGATTTTAATCTTTGCATCACTTATTTGGGCCTTTAACAATCTGATTCGTGTAAGGGTTGGTTCAACAGAGATATGGTTTTGAGTACCTGAGAGGAACAATCTCCAAATTGAGCTTCTCCATCTCATGGCACAGGGTGTCATAGCATAGGAGTCCATGGAAAGGCAGTGACAGCGAGTCTTGTGGCTTAGTGCATCCGCAACTACATTAGCCTTTCCGGATGATAATGCACACTAAGATCATAGTCCCTTGCTAACTCCAACCATCTTCGCTGCCTCATATTCAAATGTGCCTGAGTGAAGACGTATTTGAGGCGTTTGTGATTGGTGTATATGTTGCATGGAACACCCATCAGGTAATGTCTCCAAATCTTGAGAGCATGAATGACTGCTGCTAACTCAAGATCATGCATAGGGTAAATTTTGCTCATGCGGCTGGAGTGCTCGAGAAGCATAAGCAATGACCCGGTTCTCTTGCATAAGAAAATAGCCAAGTCCGGTGCCTGAAAGCATCGCAATAGACATCATAGGGCTTGGTGCTGTCGGGTTGAGCTAAAACTGGGGCGGAAGTTAAATGTTTTCTCAAAGTGTGGAAAGCTTCTTCACAATTTGTCACTCCACTCAAATTTGACTCTCTTCTTTAAGAGTTTCGGTCATGGGGTTTAGCAATCCGAGAGAAATCCGGAATGAAGCGACGATAGTAACCAGCTAGACCCAGAAAACTCCGAATCTCATGGACAGAAGTAGGTGGTTGCCAATCTATCACCTCTTGCACCTTGGTTGGATCCACGGATATACCATCCTTGGGAACCGTGTGACCCAAGAATTTCACACTTTCTAGCCAGAATTCACATTTTGAGAACTTGGCGTAGAGTTGATGGTCTCTCAATCTTTGAAGAACAATGCGAAGGTGCTCGGCATGCTCTTCCTCATTCTTGGAATATATGAGAATGTTATCAATGAAGACCACCACGAACTTGTCGAGCTCGGACATGAAAAAACCGAATTCATGAGATATATGAAGTAGGCTGGGCATTTGTGAGCCCAAATGACATGACCAAGAATTCATAAAGTCCATAGCGGGTGGAAAAGGCAGTCTTGGGAATGTCACAAGGTCGAAATCTTTATTTGGTGATAGCCAGAGCGAAGATCAAAACTTAGAGAACACTCTGGCGCTAGCTAGTTGATCAAAAAAGGACATCAATGTGGGGAAGTGGATACTTGTTTTTGATGGTCACCGCATTAAGAGGCCCGGTAGTCAATACACAACCTCAAGGAATGATCCTTCTTCTTCACAAAGATAGCTGGACAACCCATGGTGACACACTAGGACGGATGAAACCCTTGTCCAGCAGTTCTTGGAGTTGAATTTTTTAATTCAGCCAATTCATTGGGTGGCATTCTATAGGGTCTCTTAGATATAAGTGCTGTGCCAGGTTGAAGTTCAATCACAAATTCAATGTCCCTATCCGGCGGCATCCAGGTAAGTCATCCGGAAAAACATCGGCATACTCACATACCACCGGAATGTCTTTTAGTTGCGTTTCTAGCATGGTGTAAGCACAAGCATTGGCACATTTCCGGTGTGGCAGATATAGCTTGCACTAGGGCCATGTGTAGGCGAGTTTATTTCCACAACCCTTTCGGCAACATCTAGCACAACCTTATGTTGAGTCATCCAATTTTGCCCCAAAACAATATCAATCCCTTCCAACCCAAGCAGAATTAAATCAGTAGGAAACACTTTACTACCCTGCCTGATTGGTACTTTTCAAGTGACTTGGTTGGATGCTATTTTACCTGCCGCTGTTGATATCACATATGCTGATTTGGTGTGATATGATTTTAACCCACATTTTGCATGAAATCTTGTGCTTATAAAACTATGTGTTGCCCCGGAATCAAACAATATCACAACAGGTTAGTTGTGGATAGGGAAAGTAACCAGTCATGTCCGGTGCTCCCTCAGGTAGGTCAGCCAGGGTGGTGTAGTTGAGCCTTCCCTGCCTGATTTGGACACGCTACTGCTTGCCCTTGTTCTGCTGATTTCCAGGACGCTGGTTCTGCGGCTTGTTTTGTGGGCAGTCCTTGATGAAGTGACTGTTGCTGCCACAATTGAAACATTGGTAGCCACTCTCCAGGACGAAGCGGCTGCTGCACGTTTTGCCTCAGTGCCTGTTGCTGCTGGCGGTGGTGGAGGGAAACGGGGCGCACCCTGCTGTGGTGGCATGGCAACCCAACGTCCACCCTGAGGCACCCTTGGCTGTCCCTGTGGTGTAGCCGGGGAACCAGACGGAACCTCTGAGGCTGTCCACCCGGAAAGTCCAGCGGGAGCCTTCCTTTTCTTCTCGGCCTTATGCACCATGTTAGCATCTTCCTGGGCAATAGCAATGTTCACAAGTTCACCATAAGTGGCAACTCGTGTAGTGGTCAGCTGGGCCTTGAGCTTGGTATTGAGGCCACGACGGAACCTCTCCATCTTCTTCGCAGTGGAGTCAGCATGATGACCCACATAAGGACACAGACCACTGAAGGCCTGGGAGTACTGGACCACAGTGCGGGTTCCCTGAGTCAGAGCCAGGAACTTAGTCAACTTCCTTTCGACCAACCCAGCAGGAATGTGGTAGGCTTTGAAGGCAGTTTTGAACTCCTCCCACTCAATGACATGGTTCTCCTCTTGAAGAGCCAGAGATAGTTCTCCCACCACAGGAGAGCTGTGCCACAGAGCTGCTGTGCCGCGAAGACCACCTTGCGGTTGGGAGTGCAAGGCGTAGCCAGAATGGAGAACTTGGATTCGATGGCTCGAATCCATGCATCAGCCTCCAAGCGCTCCTCGGCTCTAGAGAACACCGGAGGGTGTGTAGCCAAGAAGTCCTCGTACCGGCCACTTGAGCTGGAGGGGCACGTTGACCACCTTGCTAACTGCATCTCTGCTGCTGCATCATCTGTTGCTGATGCTGCAGATTGTGGAGGATCTCTGTCTGAGTGGCATACAGCTGTTGCCACGTTGGGGGGTTGTTGCGGTGGCGGAGGTGGTGGTGGCTGCTGCCCTTCCAGGCCCTCTGGTTAGCGTTGGATCCGCTAGCATCGTAACCGCTGCGAGTGATAGGCATCTGCAGTAGGTACTTGTATTAGCCATAATTCATAAGCTTGCATAAATCAATGACAAGATAGAACGTGGCAATATAATGAAGTTTACTGCGTAAGGATAACATATCAGCAGGCAGTTTCGAAAGAAAGAAAAAAACATATGTCCAGTAGAAGTCAAGTTAGATGCTCCAATTCGGTCAGTAGCTCGCAGATTTCATATTCTACAATTTTCATGTTTGGCTCAGAACCAAAATCAGGCTAGAACTAGGCCGAAAAATTCAAGTTTCAGTTCTCTGTTTTTGCTGTTTTTCAGTAGGCCGAGCTGTAGTGTTTTGGTTGCCATTTTTATTTTGTTTACCCAATGGGGTTGAAATTTGGTGAGCATTTCGTTCGACAAATTACAGACAACTTCTTACTTAAAGTCGTAGCCCAGAAGTGAAGAGAAACACATTAATAATTAAAACAAAGGATAACTACAGAATGTTTTCAGCACAACCATTACAACCTTCCTCAAGTTTTTGGGGCTCACACATCCCATGCCAATAGATTACATGTTCAAAAAGCTTAAAGGAAACTCAACTCCATCTAGTCTATTACATCATGAAACCAAAATTTAGGCTATGCGGAGGAGTAACTTGCTACCGCAGCTCGTAGAAATCGTCTAGGTTGCTAGCTGTAGCCTCGCTGCCCATGGGAGACGGTGGAGCCGGAAGAGGTGGCATGTCATCCTCTGTGTCCATATCTGAATCAGGGGCTTCTCCTTCCCCATTCTCTCCACCCTCCTCAAGAAGGTGCTGAGTATCAGGGGCAGCTAGCATGGCATTGGCATGCTCCAAGACACCCTGCACGTCCTCTAGCTCTTCCCTTACTTGGGTCAGCTCGTTGTTGACATTGTTGTGTGCTATGTGGAAGTCGGTCAACTGCCTCTCCAAGTCTACAATCATAGCATCCCTGGTACTCACCTCTATGGACAAAGAGGTCCTCTCTACCCCAAGGTCACGGGCACGAACAGACATGTCAATGGCAAGGTTTAAGTGCTTCATTCTGTGACCGCCCCAAAAGTGTCTGCAGCCGGTGATAAGCCCTGATCCATCTCATCAAGAGTGCGGCTGCAGCAACGGGGTTCTCTGCCACCCTCAGAGGTGAGCTGAGATAGCGCCTCATCCAATGAGCGTTGTCAGGCTGGACCGGTGGAAACAGTCCAAGGAGCTGGTGCTCCACAAGGTCCTGGTTCTGGGCACAGAAGGAGCTGATCCCATGGAGAGCAGCTATCTCACAAGTGGTCTCCATATGATGTCCATGGACTTCCACACTCCATGTGGGGAAAGCTGGGACACGGTGGGTGGCGGTGCACCACCAAACGCACTCTGGATCGAGTCACACCAGGGTCACGGAGGATGGTTCTCTCATATAGTGGCGGGTTTGGGTAATCAAGCGCCAGCAACACGGACCAAAGGATGCTAGGAAAACCCTCCCATCCATGGCAGTCCGAGAAAGAGACATCATTGGGGTAGCTAGCAAGGTCAGCGTGGCCGTCCATCTGAACAAAAAGGTCAAGTGTGAAAACCGTTTAGCGCCAAAGAAAATAGAAACAAATTCTGGACAGAGTAGTAAAATTATATAACTCAATATCTACAAACCCAAAATTCTCACATTTGGCCACAACATTGTTTAAGTAATTCCAAACAAGTTTCATGTTGAAGTTTTGAGCAGAAACTGTGACATCCCTGCTGTTAGTACTCTAAAAACACAATCAAACCATAACTAAAGGGGGTAACAATGGTGTTAGTACACAAAAATTTGATCAAAAATTCAAGTTGAATTCAAAACAAAGGCCTTTTGACACCCAACTGAATCTCAAGAATTTTGTACTAAACTTGAAAATCTCCAAAAATAAAAGTTGTTTGT
The DNA here is from genome assembly GCA_015342445.1 of Digitaria exilis. Taxonomy (NCBI): domain Eukaryota; kingdom Viridiplantae; phylum Streptophyta; class Magnoliopsida; order Poales; family Poaceae; genus Digitaria; species Digitaria exilis. The sequence continues at coordinate 7,476 of JACEFO010002873.1, forward strand.
CATCACAAATAAGGCCTAGTCACTGTTGGGAACTTTTTCAAATTTTGCAGTTAAGCCCCTCAAAAACTCGAAAAACCATGCTGAACGCCTGTTTGAAAATGGCCTGTTTGAGCTTTGAAAAATTTGAAATTTCAGGTTCACACCAAAAGAAAGTTGCGTCCCACATCTCAAACTCTAACTTTTATTTTTGCACATTTGAATGTTCAGTTCAAATTTTTGGAGAAAATTCACAGAGAACAAAGGAGCTCCACGGGTGCCTGCCAGCTCACCTGGCGCGCCCTGCTCCGGCCGGAGACCGGCCGCCACGTGGCCGCGAGCGGCGGAGGCCTCGCCAGGCCGGCCAAGCCGCGGCGGCGTCTAGCTTTTGTTCTCGTGCGGGCGTCGGGCTTGCCGTTCCATCACTTCGCGCGCGACAGCACGCTGGCAGCCTCGCTCCACGCGGAGCGCCATGATGGCGAGCGGAGCTCGCCATTGGCGCGGCCGCGCGCGCCGCGCAGCGCCGTCCCGCGGCCGGGATTCTCGCTCGCAACACGCCAAAGCGTCTGCGGCGTATCTCCTCTCGCCCACGCCACGATCCGCGGCGCCCAACCGCTTCGCGCGCGCTACCCGAGCTCGCAAGCGCACTCATGGCGGCCTGCGTGCCCGAGCCGTGCACGCGCAGCGACCGCGGGCAGCTCAGCCCACTTTCGCGTGCTCCAACACTTCACCGAGGCGCCTTGCACCTTTCCCTCAGCCAGCACACTGCCATTTCTTCTCCTCCGCGCTCGCGCACTTCGTCTTCAACCTCCAGCCGCAAGAACCGAGCTCGAGCGCCGGAGCAAATTCGCCCTCGTCCCTCCACCATTCCCAAATTACTCGCACACAGAGCAAGACCACTTCCTTAGCTTCAATTTCCCCCACTTCTCTCGAGCTTCCCTCAACTCTCCGGCGAGAAATCGGGATGTCCCCCAAATCCCCATTTCCGGCCGCCGGAGCACCCCCACGTCGAGCGACCCCTTCGAGCCATCCCCAAGGCCAACCAAGCATCCCAACAGCTCCGCCAAGTCCCACTGGTGCTCATGAGCCCCTCCAACCCCGGTGAAAGCCACCGACCTCGCCGGACTTGAAGCCGCGGCGGCCGCACCGCCACTGCTCCGTCGCCGGCGACCTCCGAGCCTCCTCCGGCCTCCCAACCGCCACCATTCGACTCGTGGTGAGCTTCTCGTTCTTTTCCCCCACCTCTCCGACCTCCTCCCACCGTCGTTTGGCTGGCGCAACACCATCAACGAGCCAAGGGCGTATCTTCATCTTCTTCCTTTTCACAGGTTTCCGAGTGAAAGAAGTCAGGGACCTGTTCGTGAGGTTTTCAAAAGTTTCAAGGGTCGCGGCGTAAAAATATTCTTAAGGTTTAGTTCATTTTCCCGAAATTTTGTAAAATCCACTAAAAATCATACAAAAATCGGAAAATACACAAAAATACTCCCTGGACTCGTGAGGTTGCAAACGCCAATCTCATGTTAGCATGTATACACTTTTGGTGAACAGTTTTTGAATTAAAATTCAAACTCAGTTTTTAGAATCTTGTGAACCATTTCAAATCCTGAGCCCTTCTGGAGCTGAACTTTGGATATGTTGTTTGTAGTGGCTTTAGACGCCTTGTGTCCAAAGGAGACCCAAAATATGGACTGTAGCTTCGGTTATGATTTATTTTGTGATTCCTATTTTAGTTTAGTCCTGCAATTATTAAAAATAATCCATGCAGCCAATATCACCATTTTTCTCCAGAGATCTAGGAACTTGTTAGCACATGTGGTAAAATGCTAAACTTAATTTTTGACCTGGTTTAGGCTAGCAAATAAATAGATGTTGGCTTTCGGATAGAAAATTATTGAGGTCTGTCCAAGTGTTATTTTAGCCACCACTTGGTCAGAACCTTTCTTTCACTCATGTCTAGCTCTGGTAGACAAATTATCTGTTTTGAAGGTAGTTTTAATTTTATATGAATTAATCTTGTTTCTTTTGAGCAGCAACTTGTACTACTTTTAATAAATTCTGTATAGCTCCGTTTTAGCTAAAATTTGGAGTGAGCCTAAACCTTATACTCCAGTAGCTGTCATAAAGTTTGTGGATAAAAAAGATAAACAGAAACAGAGAAACTAAAATGGGAAGGAACTAGAAGTAGAAATGGGTTATTTAAAAAGAAATAGGTTACTATTGATAATTATTTAAATATGGAGCATGGGAAATCTAAATTCCAGAACTGCACACTTGCTTAAAAATAATAATTTGAAATGTTGTATATGTGTACACAATCACCATCATAAGACATACAAATTTTCACACACCTGCTCTAATTTTGTGAAGGAGAAAATAGTTCAATAGTATGTCTAGGTGAATATGGCCTTCAAGGCCTTGTCTTTAGACCACTTAGGCAGCCAAAATAAAGTTGTGCATCTCATGTAGAAGACGCTCTCGCTGATGGCACCTACAATCTCATCCCCGTCGACGAAGAAGAAGTCCCCGAGGGCGGTGCTGACGTCGTCGTGATTGACCAGGAGCCTGACAGTGTTTTAGCTGCCCCGCAGCATAACCTGACTTTTAAATTGTGCAACTATGAATTATTTATGCTTGTGCATTTACGTTTCAAGGAGTTGTTTTGAAGACCCTAGTTGCATGTTTCTAGTACCTATGTCTTGAAATACTAGTATGATAGGGTCGGTAGTGCAATGCTTTAGGACCGTTACAAGTCGAGTGATTTCCTATCACTCGCGAGATATAGGAGTTGCTTGTCTTTACTTATGTTGGGAACATAAGGATGGACGGGTGGGATGGTATGTGTAGATCTCCCGTCCGTGTATATGATGCCGTGGTACGCTATAGCAATCGCCGTACCTTGCGCCCACCATTGCTATTCTAGTTTCATACGCCATCACAGCGTATTGACTATGTGCCGCCACTATATTTTCATATATTGTCGTGGTGCATTACAGCAATCGCCGTACCTTGCGCCCACCATTACGAAAAGTAAATGACAGAATGAAATGTGTTGGGAGTCAATATAATATATATATATTAGCCACCTATCATATCATGATCCCTTAACCCACATAGGCTTCACGTTCTATACATAATACTTAGCGATCTTATGGATAGCATTCCATCGCAAGTGCGTGGCGGAAGCAAGAGTTGGCAAGTTTTATTCAAAAACTGTTTATTTAGGCTCTGTTGCTCTCTCTGGTCCGCATGTTTCGGCTCTGATGCCAGCTGTGGCGGACCACTCCGAAATTATTCCAAGTACATATGGACCACAAACCAAGCAGTCAGGCACTTAATCCGGAATAAGCTGGAGCGCCGTCGGATTATACCCGATTAACCACGTACTTTCACGATCGAAACAACACGCCTGCCCACACGAAGGTGAGTCCCAGAAATTACAACATTCCACAAATTTAACTTACATAAATAGCATCATCAAGTTATTACAAACCAAGTTCGAATTTCAAATCAAAGTGCGAGAGTTCATTACAGCGGAAATTAAACTTACGACGATACATAGCAACACCACGATGAAGCCGGCCATGGTGCTACTCCTCCCGATCCTCGGCAGAGGACGGAACCCACTCGACATGCCAGCCAGGAGGAACCTAGGTAGGCCAAGTGACGGAACTACTGCCTCATCCAAAGTAGTACCTGAAATAAATAGCCACAAGCAAGCCAGGGTATACTAATACTCAGCAAGGCTTACCCGTCGGGTGAAAACTATATCACCGACTTCTAGACATGAGGGGCTTTTGGGTGGTGGGTTTGTTTGTCAGAAAGCAACTAAGAGTGGATCCTTACTTTCATGATTTTAGCATCAATTCTAGTAGAGTTAACCATTCTAGATTAGCATCCTCTCTAAGCATACAAGTGGTGCAATCCAATTTAGGACATACAACAAGTTCATCATCCTCATAGTTCCTCTTGTTACTCAATGCAGCACAGCGGTCAAGCAGTCTCATTAACCGCGAGAAGCGGACAGTTCGAACCGAATTTTGCTACCTGGCGACGGGAAACCCAACACAGACGGAAAATGCTTGCTATAAAAGGCACAAGCACTTCCCAACCTTTCCCATCAATCCACAATTCGGCGCCGGGTCCACTCCCTTAGGATAAAGGTTTACCGCTTCACTCACGGCATCACGCATATATCCACATGTGTACGGCAAGGCAAACAAAATATTTCCAAGGAGAGATGGCTATTGGTCCTAGCTGCTTCAATCTGGTACCGGGCTTACCAATTCCCATAGGTCGGCATGCGTGTGGTACGTTCAAAAACTTGACACACAGAACCACACGTTTCGACCATAATCCAGTTATCATACACGGATGGGAGATCTACACATACCATCCCGCCCGTCCATCCTTATGATTTCAACATAAGTAAAGACAAGCAACTCCTATATCTCGCGAGTGATAGGAAATCACTCGACTTGTAACGGTCCTAAAGGCATTGCTCTACCGATCCTATCATACTAGTATTTCAAGTCATCGGTACTAGAATTATGCAACTAGGGTAATCAAACAACTCCTTGAACGTAAATGCACAAGCATAAATAAATTCATAGTGGCACAATTTAAAAGTTAGGTTATGCTCCGAGGCTTGCCTTCTTGAGCTAAACCACTGTCCGGCTCCGGGTCGATCACGACAACGTTGGCACCACGCTCGGGGACTTCTTCTTCGTTGACGGGGACGAGGTTGTAGGTGCCGTCAGCGAGAGCGCCTTCTCCATGAGATGCACAACTTTAATGTGGCTGCCTAAGTGATATAAAAGCAAGGCCTTGGAGGCCATATTCACCTAGACATACTAGTCAGCTATTCTTTTCTTCACAAAATTAGAGAAGGTGTGAGGAAATTTTTATGCCTTTATGATGGTGATTGTGTACACATATAAAACAATTCAAACCATTATTTTTAAGTGAGAGTGCAGTTCTGGAATTTTAAACTTTACATGCTCCACATTTGATTAATTGTCCACTTAGCCAATATCTTTTTAATAAACTCAATTCTACTCTAGTTCCTTCTTATTTTTGTTTCTCGGTTTCTGTTCCTCCTTTTTATCCATAAACTTTATGACAACTACTGGAGTATAAGAGTTAGGCTCACTCCAAAATTTAGCTAAAACTTAGCTACACAGAATTTATTAAAATAGTATAAGTTGCTGCTCAAGAAAAAAGATTAATTCATATAAAATCAAAACTACCTCCAAAAACGAAAATTTCTCTACCAGAGCTAGACATGAGTAAAGGAAAGGCTCTGACCAAGTGGTGGCTAAAAATAACACTTGGACAGCCCTCAAAATTTTTTTATCCGAAAACCAACATCTATTTATTTTCTAGTCTAAACAGGGTCAAAACTTAAGTTTAGCATTTTGAACACATGTGCCAACAAGTTCCTAGACCTCTGGTGAAAGATGGTGATTTCTGGCTGCATGAATTATTTTTAATAAATGCAGAACTAAAATAGAACAGGAATCGCAAAATAAATCATAACTGAAGTTACAGGCCATATTTTTAGGTCCCCTTTGGACACAAAGCGTCTATAGGCATCACAAGCAACATATCCAAAGTTCAGCTCCAAAAGAGTTCAGGATTTGAAATGGAGCAAAAAGTTTCTAAAAATTGAGTTTTAATTTTTAATTCAAAAACTATTCATCAAAAGTGTATACATGCCAACATGAGATTGGAGTTTACAGTCTCACGAGTCTAGGGTGTATTTTGTGCATTTGTCAGATGTTTCTACGATTTTTAGTGGATTTTACAAGATCTCAGAAAAATGGATCTAGGTTTAAGAATCTCTTTTACACCGGGGACCCTAAACCTTTTAAAACCTTGCAAGCTATGGCGGACTACTCCGAAATTATTCCAAGTTAAGTACCCCTGGACCACTAATCTAGCAGTCAGGCACTTAATCTGGAATAAACTGGAGCGCCGTTGGATTATACCCGATGAACCACGTACTTTCACGATCGAAACAACACGCGCGCCCACACGAAGGTGAGTCCCAGAAATTACAACATTCCACAATTTCAACATACATAAATAGCATCATCAAGTTATTACAAACCATGTTCGAATTTCAAATCAAAGTGCGAGAGTTCATTACAGCGGAAATTAAACTTACGACGATACATAGCAACACCACGATGAAGCCGGCCATGGTGCTACTCCTCCCGATCCTCGGCAGAGGACGGAACCCACTCGACATGCCAGCTAGGAGGAACCTGGGTAGACCAAGTGACGGAACTACTGCCTCATCCAAAGTAGTACCTGAAATAAATAGCCACAAGCAAGCCTGGGTATACTAATACTCAGCAAGGCTTACCCGTCGGGCGAAAACTACATCACCGACTTCTAGACATGAGGGGCTTTTGGCTGGTGGGTTTGTTTTGCCAGAAAGCAACTAAGTGTGGATCCTTACTTTCATGATTTTAGCATCAATGCTAGTAGAGTTAAACATTATAGATTAGCATCCTCTCTAAGCATACAAGTGGTGCAATCCAATTTAGGACATACAACAAGTTCATCATCCTCATAGTTCCTCTTGTTACTCAATGCAGCACAGCGGTCAAGAAGTCTCATTAACCGCGAGAAGCGGACAGTTCGAACCGAATTTTGCTACCTGGCCAGGGGAAACCCAACAGACACGGATAGTGTTTCCTATAAAAGACACAAGCACTTCCCAACCTTTCCCATCGATCCATAATTCGGCGCTGGGTCCATTCCCTTAGGATAAAGGTTTACCGCTTCACTCACGGCATCACGCATATATCCAAAAGTGTACAGCAAGGGAAACAAAATGTTTCCAAGGAGAGATGGCTATCGGTCCTAGCTGCTTCAATCTAGTACCGGGCTTACCGATTCCCATAGGTCGGCATGCGTGTGGTACGTTCAAAAACTTGACACACAGAACCACACGTTTCGACCTTAATCCAATTATCATACACGGGCGGGAGATCGACACATACGATCCCGCCCGTCCATCCTTATGATTCCAACATAAATAAAGACAAGCAACTCCTATATCTCGCGAGTGACAGGAAATCACTTGACTTGTAATGGTCCTAAAGGCATTGCGCTATCGATCCTATCATGCTAGTATTTCAAGACATAGGTACTAGAATTATGCAACTAAGGTATTCATACAATACCTAGAACGTAAATGCACAAGCATAATAAATTCATAGTTGCACGAATCAAAAGTTAGGTTATGCTCCGGGGCTTGCCTTCTTGAGCTAAACCACTGTCAGGCTCCGGGTCGATCACGACAACGTCGGCACCACCCTCGGGGACTTCTTCTTCGTTGACGCGGACGAGGTTGTAGGTGCCGTCAGCGAGAGCGCCTTCTACATGAGATGCACAACTTTAAGGTGGCTGCCTAAGTGATCTAAATGCAAGGCCTTGAAGGCCATATTCACCTAAACATACTAGTGACCTATTTTCTCCTTCACAAAATTAGAGGAGGTGTGTGGAAATTTTTATGTCTTCATGATGGTGATTGCGACACATATACAACAATTCAAATTATTATTTTTAAGCAAGGGTGCAGATCTAGAATTTTAGTCTTAACATGCTCCTCATTTGATTAATTATCAAAGTGTTCTATTTCTTTTTATAAAACCCAATTTTACCCTAGTTTCTTCTCATTTTTGTTCCTCTGCTTCTGTGCATCCTTTTTATCCACAAAATTTATGACAGCTACTGGAGTATAAGATTTAGTCTCACTCCAAAATTTAGCTAAAACAGAGCTACACAGAATTTATTAAAAATGGAACAATTTGCTGTTCTAGGAAACAAGATTAATTCATATAAAATCAAAACTACATCCAAAACAGGAGATTTCTTTACCAGAGCTATACATGAGTGAAAGAGAGGCTCTGACCAAGTGGTGGCTAAAAATAACACTTGGACAGCCCTCAAAAATTTTCTATCCGAAAACAACATCTATTTATTTGGGAGCCTAAATAGGGTCAAAAATTAAATTTAGAATTTTTGCCACATGTGCTAATAAGGTCCTAGACCTCTGGTGAAAGATGGTGATTTTTGGCTGCATGGATTAGTTTTAATAATTGCAGAATTAAACTAGAACAGGAATCACAAAATAAATCATAACTGAAGCTACCGTCCATATTTTTAGGTCTCCTTTGGACACAAAGTGTCTAAAGGGATCACAAGCAACATATCCAAAGTTCAGCTCCAGACGAGCTCAGGATTTGAAATGGTGCACAAGATTCTAAAAACTGAGTTTGAATTTTAATTCAAAAACTATTAACCAAAAGTGTATACATGCTAACATGAGATTGGAGTTTACAACTTCACAAGTCCATGGAGTACTTTTGTGCATTTTTCCGATTTTTCTACGATTTTTAGTGGATTTTACAATATCTCGGAAAAATGAATCTAGGTTTAAGAATCTCTTTTACGCCGGGGACCCTAACCCTTTTAAACTCCCGTGAACAAGTCCCTGAAATTTACAATAGGACCCTAGAACTAAAAAGGGGAACGCATCCGGGTCCTCGGCTCGTCGGCGTAACACGCCGGCGAGAAGACGGCGAACTGGCTCGGGGGAAGTTGGGGGAAAGGATGAGGGGTTCACCACTCGTCGTTCGGGGTAGGTTTCGAGGCCGGTGGTGCAGTGGCGAGGCTCGTCGACGGTGAGTGGCGGAGCGGCTTGCTCTGGCGACGTTGATGGCCGACTACGGGGGTCGAGACGGGGCGCGGCATGGCTTGAGAGCTTCGCCGGAGAGAGGCGGAGCTCGTCGAGGCGCTTGGCGGCGACGGGGATGACCGGAAGATGGGGCTCGTCGTGGAAATGGAGCTCGGGGTCGGAAATGGAGGGACGGCGAGAAATCTCGTCGATTCCCGATGTATAGCGCTCGGTTTTGGTTGGGAATGGCTCGAGAGGCTAGCTAAGAGAGTGTGCGAGCTTTGGGTGCAGTGGAATTGGGTTTCGTGAAGAGAGCATGGGGGATTTTGGCCCGCAGCGGCATGAGCTCGACCTCGGTTCACGGCGGCCAGAGGTGGAAGAAGGGGTGAGGGAGCGTGAGGAGGAGGAGAAGGGTTGGGCCCTGAGTGAGGAGAGGAATGGGAGTCACTTGGCTGTGGTTTGGAGCGAACTAGAGCTGACTAGGTGGCCTGGGGGTCACGCGCGGGGTGGATGGCGACGGCAGCGCCATTGATGGCCCTCCGAGCTCGAATAGAGCGCCAGCCAGGGTTGGGCGAGGGGGATCGTTGCGTGGGCGAGTGAAGATCCCTTGGCAATGCTGCTTGGCGCAAAGCGGCACGAATCTAGCCGCTGGGAGGCTCGGCTCGGCGTGCTCCGCCGTGGCCAATGGGGAGCTCGGCTTGCCATGATGGTGCACCATGCGGCGACGTCGACAGGACGCAGGGAATGACCGGGCGTGGATGCTGGCGTGTGTGCGGGGAAGTGGGACGCTGCGGCCGCGGCTCTGGCCGGCTCGGCGAGGTCGCCGCCGCTCACCGGCCACATGGCGGCCGCTGGCGGCCACTGCTGGCCGCGACAGGGCTCTTGTCGCGACGCCCATGGAGCATCCCCGGTGCAACGGGTTTAACTCCGAAAATTTGAACTACACTCCAAAAAGTGCAAATACAAAAGTTGGAGTTCGAAATGTGGGACACAACTTTTTTTTTGGGGTGAACCTGACATTTCAAATTTTTCAAGCTCAAACCGGCCATTTTCAAACAGGCGTTCTGCATGGTTTTTTGAGTTTTTGAGGGGCTTAACTGCAAAATTTTAAAAGGTTTCCAACAGTGACTAGGCCTCATTTGTGATGACAAACAACTTTATTTGTGGAGATTTTTAAGTTTAGTACAAAATTCTTGAGGTTTCAGTTGGGCGTCAAAAAGGCCTTTGTTTGAATTTAAATTTCGAATTTTGATCAAATTTTGTGTGCTTCCACCATTGCTACCCTTCCATCCTGTTTTGAATGTGTTTTTAATGTACTAAACATCAGGGATGTCATAGCCTACCCCCTTAAAAGGAATCTCGCCCCGAGATTCGATTGTGCTTAGGGACATGGTAGGGAAAGAGATACCTTGGTCTTAGGAAGGATGTCGGGGAAGTTCTTTTTAAGATAGTCCTCAGTTTCCCATGTGGCTTCGTCCTCGGAGTAATGACTCCACTGAATTTTATACATTTTAACTCCTCTTCTTCGTGTTTGTCTCTCCTTCCCATCGAGGATCTTGATGGGATGCTCATCATAGGAAAGATCCGGTTCAACGGAGAGTTCTTCTTGTTCAACAACCTCGGTCGGAAAACGAAGACATTTCTTGAGTTGGGAGACATGGAATACATTGTGCACGGCGGAGAGCTTCTCGGGAAGCTTCACACGGTACGCTACCGGTCCACATTGTTGAGTGATTTCGTATGGACCAACATAGCGAGGTGCAAGTTTTCCTTTTAACCCAAACCTTTGCACACCCTTGGTTGGGGAGACCTTGAGATACACATGATCGCCGGCTTCGAACTGAAGGGGCTTCCGTCTTTGATCAAAGTAACTCTTTTGCCGTGATTGTGCGGTTCTCAAATTTTCACGGTTAATCCTAACCTTTTCTTCCGCTTCCTTCACAAGGTCAGGGCCATACGCGTACCTCTCGCCTACCTGGGACCAACACAACGGTGTCCGACATCTTCTACCATACAAGGCTTCGAAAGGTGCCATTTTAAGACTCGCTTGGTCGCTGTTGTTATAAGAGAATTCAGCCAGGGATAAACATTTCTCCCAATTTTTCCCATAATGGATGACACAAGCTCGAAGCATATCTTCAAGTATTTGATTTACCCTTTCCGTCTGCCCGTCGGTTTGAGGGTGATATGCTGAACTACGGATCAGTTTTGTGCCTAGGGATAGTTGCAATTGTTCCCAAAAGCGTGCCACAAATTGAGTACCACGATCTGAAATTATCGTCTTGGGTACCCCATGTAGACAAACGATCCGTTCCAAATAGATTTCAGCGTACCTCCTAGCGGTATAAGCGGTATTGACCGGAATAAAATGTGCGGTCTTGGTGGGGCGGTCCACAATTACCCAAATGGAGTCATGCCCCTGAGGGGTCCTGGAAAGTCCAACAATGAAGTCTATGCTTATATCTTCCCACTTCCATGAGGGAATAGGTAGAGGTTGAAGAGTGCCTGCTACCTTCAAGTGGCTAGCCTTTACCCGCTGACACGTGTCACATTCCGACACATACGTGGCAATCTCCCGCTTCATCCTAGTCCACCAAAAGTTTTGTTTCAGATCTTGGTACATTTTGGTGCTACCGGGATGGATAGAAAATTTGGAGAGATGAGCTTCATCCATAATTTTCCTTCAGAGTTCAGTGTTCTTGGGCACCACTATCCGATGTCCAAACCACATCACTCCCTACCCATCTAGCCAGAAACATTTATATTTTTCCTTCACCTTCTCTTTTGCCAATTTTCTCTTGAGGATTTTAATTTTTGCATCACTTAATTGGGCCTCAACAATCTGATCATGCAAGGTTGGTTTGACAGAGATATGGTTGAAATACCCATGAGGAACAATCTCCAAATTGAGCTTTGCCATCTCATGGCACAAGGTGTTAGCTTAGGACTCCACGGAAAGGCAGTGACAGCGAGCCTTGCGACTTAGTGCATCCGCAACCACATTAGCCTTCCCGGGGTGATAATGCACACTAAGGTCATAGTCCTTCGCTAACTCCAACCATCTTTGCTGCCTCATATTCAAATGTGCCTGAGTGAAGACGTATTTGAGAATCTTGTGATCGGTATAAACGTTACATGGAACACCCATTAGGTAGTGTCTCCAAATCTTGAGAGCATGAATGACCGCTGCTAACTCAAGATCATGCGTAGGATAATTTTGCTCATGCGGCCGGAGTGCTCGGGAAGCATAAGCAATGACTTGGTTCTCTTGCATAAGAACACAGCCAAGTCCGGTGCCTGAAGCAACACAATAGACATCATAGGGCTTGGTGCTGTCGGGTTGAGCTAAAACTGGGGCTGAAGTTAAATGTTTTCTCAAAGTGTGGAAAGGTTCTTCACATTTGTCACTCCACTCAAATTTGACTCCCTTCTTTAAGAGTTCGGTCATGGGTTAAGCAATCCATGAGAAATCCAAAATGAAGCGACGATAGTAACCAGCTAGATCCAGAAAACTCCGAATCTCGTGGACAGAGGTAGGTGGTTGCCAATCCATCACCTCTTGCACCTTGGTTGGATCCACGGATATACCATCCTTGGAAACCGTGTGAGGGAGCGCGAGGAGGAGGAGAAGGGTTGGGCGCTGAGCGAGGAGAGGAATGGGAGTCACTTGGCAGCGGTTTGGAGCGAACTAGAGCTGACTAGGCGGCCTGGGGGTCACGCGCGGGGTGGATGGCGACGGCAGCGCCATTGATGGCCCTCCGAGCTCGAACAGAGCGCCGGCCGCGGTTGGGCGAGGGGGATCGTTGCGTGGGTGAGTGAAGATCCCTTGGCGATGCTGCTTGGCGCGAAGCGGCACGAATCTAGCCGCTGGGAGGCTCGGCGTGCTCCGCCGCGGCCAATGGGGAGCTCGGCTCGCCATGATGGTGGGCCGCGCGGCGACGTCGACAGGACGCAGGGAATGACCGGGCATGGACGCTCGTGTGTGTGCGGGGAAGTGGGACGCTGCTGCCGCCACTCTGGCCGGCTTGGCGAGGTCGCCATCGCTCGCCGGCCACGTGGCGGCCGCTGGTGGAAGAAGGGGTGAGGGAGCGTTAGGAGGAGGAGAAGGGTTGGGCCCTGAGTGAGGAGAGGAATGGGAGTCACTTGGCAGCGGTTTGGAGCGAACTAGAGCTGACTAGGTGGCCTGGGGGTCACGCGCGGGGTGGATGGCGACGGCAGCGCCATTGATGGCCCTCCGAGCTCGAATAGAGCGCCGGCCAGGGTTGGGCGAGGGGGATCGTTGCGTGGGCGAGTGAAGATCCCTTGGCAATGCTGCTTGGCGCGAAGCGGCACGAATCTAGCCGTTGGGAGGCTCGGCTCGGCGTGCTCCGCCGCGGCCAATGGGGAGCTCGGCTTGCCATGATGGTGCGCCATGCGGCGACGTCGACAGGACGCAGGGAATGACCGGGCGTGGATGCTGGCGTGCGTGCGGGGAAGTGGGACGCTGTGGCCGCGGCTCTGGCCGGCTCGGCGAGGTCGCCGCCGCTCACCGGCCACATGGCGGCCGCTGGCGGCCACTGCTGGCCGCGACAGGGCTCTTGTCGCGACGCCCGTGGAGCATCCCCGGTGCAACGTGTTTAACTCCGAAAATTTGAACTACACGTCAAAAAGTGCAAATACAAAAGTTGGAGTTTGAAATGTGGGACACAACTTTCCTTTTGGGGTGAACCTGAAATTTCAAATTTTCATGCTCAAACAGGCCATTTTCAAACAGGCGTTCTGCAAGGTTTTTTTGAGTTTTTGAGGTGCTTAACTGCAAAATTTGAAAAAGTTTCCAACAGTGACTAGGCCTCATTTGTGATGAAAAACAACTTTAATATTTGGAGATTTTTAAGTTTAGTACAAAATTCTTGAGGTTTCAGTTGGGCGTCAAAAAGGCCTTTGTTTGAATTTAAATTTCGAATTTTGATCAAATTTTGTGTGCTTCCACCATTGCTACCCTTCCATCCTGTTTTGAATGTGTTTTTAGGGCACTTAAGATCAGGGATGTCACACAAACAAACCCCTGAATCTTTCACGGAGGGCCCTAGAACTAAAAAGGAAATGCGTCCAGGTCCCTTGGCTCGTTGGCGTCGTTGCGCCGGCGAGGAGACGGCGAACCAGTGCGGGGAAAGTTGGGGGAAACGACGAGGGGCTCACCGCAAGTCGTTTGGGGTAGGTCTCGAGGACGGTGGTTAAGCGGCACGCCATGTCGATGGTGAGCGGCGGAGAGGCTTGTTCCGGCGACGTCGGTAGCCGGCTGCGGGGGTCGAGGCGAGGCGCGACGTGGCTTGAGAGCTTCACCGGAATGAGGTAGAGCTCGTCGAGGTGCTTGACGGCGATAGGGATGGCCGGAAGATAGGGCTGGGCGTGGAGGTGGAGCTCGGTGGCGGAAATGGAGGAGCAGCGAGGAATTCCTTCGATTCCCGGCGAGTGGTGCTCGGTTTTGGTTGAGGATGGCTCGAGGGGTTAGCTAAGAGAGTGGGCGAGCTACAGGTGCAGTGGATTGGAGATCCATGGAGGAAAACATGGGGGATTTGGTCTGCGGCGGCACGAGCTCAGGCTCGGTTCACTACGGCCGGAGGTGGAAGAAGGTGTGAGGGATCGCGAGGAGAAGGAAAAATGGCAGGGCGCTTGCCGAGGAAGGAATGAGAGTCGCTTGGCAGAGTCTTTGGGCAGCTAGAGAGGGCTGGGCAGCTTGGGGAACGCGCGCACGCGTGCTCGGGCCGTGGGAGCTGCCATTGATGGCTCTGACAGCTCGGGTAGGGCGCGGCCGCGGGTTGGGGGTCGAAGATCATGGCGTGGGCGAGTGAAGGTTCTCTGGCGATGCTGCTTGGCGTGAAGTGAGCGTGAATCTAGCCGCGGGGAGGCTCGGCTCAGTGTGCTCTGCCGCGGCCAATGGGGAGCTTGGCTCGCCATGATAGTGTGCCGCGCGGCGTCGCTGACGGGACGCAGGCTGCGCGCGAATTGACCGGGCGTGGATGCTGGCGTGTGCGCGGGGAGGAGAGACGCGGCTGCCACGGTTTTGGCCGGCCAGGCGAGGTCGCCGCCGCTCGCCGGCCACGTGGCGGCCGCTGGCGGCCACTGACGGCCTGGACAGAGCGACAGGGCCGGCTTGTCGCGACGCCCGTGGAGCATCCACGGTTCAACGGGTTTTACTCCAAAAATTTGAACTACACTTCAAAAAGTGCAAACACAAAAGTTGGAGTTTGAAATGTGGGACACAACATTCTTTTTGGGGTGAACCCGAAATTTCTAATTTTTCAAGCTCAAACAAGCCATTTTCGAACAGGTGTTCAGCATGGTTTTTTGAGTTTTTGAGGGGCTTAACTGCAAAATTTGAAAAAGTTTCCAGCAGTAACTAGGCTTTATTGGTGATGACAAACAACTTTTATTTTTGCAAAATTCTTGAGATTTCAGTTGGGTGTCAAAATGGCCTAGTTGAAATTTAAATTTTGAATTTTGATCAAATTATGTGTGCTACAACCAATGCTGCCCTTTTATCCTGTTTTTATTGTGTTTTTAATGTACTAAACATCAGGGATGTCACAGTTGGCGAACATTATTTATCGATTTATTTAACCAAACTTCGCCAACATTTCATCCAAATTGAACCTCCCCAAGTGCTAACAAGAATAAAATGGTTTACTAACAATTTCCACGAGTTTTGTCCCTTTTATGTGAAATACAGGAAAACCAGACGAAGCGGGACCGAACCGGGCCAGAAGCCCGGCCGGCCGGCCGGCCAATTCGGCCGGTTCGGCCACGTCACCTATCCGTAGGAGAAAAACCTTTGAGAAGGCTTCTAAACCGAGCGATCAATGTTGGTTCATCAACGGACCCTCGAAGGCCCTACTTCAGATCGAAGGGCCCGCCTGTCGGTCCAAACCAACCCCGTGCATGCAACGGCCAAAAGAACCGACTTGTGGGCATGATCCAGAGCGTCTAGGAGAAAAGTCAGTCGATCAGAGGTGGAAGCCGGCCGGCCGGCCCTGGCACGGCCGTCCGGCCCATCTTGGGCACCACTCCGGCCCATCTTCCTATGGTGGTTAGCTAAGGCAGTTTCTATCCTAAACCGACCTGACGTTGCTATAAAAGGACACTCCCTTGGCCGTGCTAAGGATCCCATCCAAGAAAGAGTCGAAGACACTCAAAAGTGTAGTGTTAGAGTTCTTTGTAGAGTAGGAAGAGTGTGGAGTGAGGCCTCAGGTATTGTCCAGGCTACGGAGTGGAGTTGGGTATTTCTCTTGTTCCTCTAGCTTTTGTATCCACTCCAGGGAAACAAGCTTAAAGGTATTACCATTGTGAGTTTCTCACTTATCTCTAGTATCTCGCTTATTTACTTTATAATTTCAGTAGTTAGTTATTTTACTGCTTTAGATCTGCGGGATCCCTTGTTTGCACGAGTTAGCAAAGCTACTCGTTTGGGGTTTCTTCTTGCCTTTCCGGGAGGCGGAAGTTAGTGTCCTGATAGCGTAGGCATGGTTCCTGAGCTTGATAGACATCTTGGGTTTGTTACACCCATGGTACCGTTGTGGTAGGCGGCAGGTGGTGACAGCCCTGTCCGTCCATTGTAGTCCATCACGTTCTGGTGTCCTCATAACAGTAGTTGCAGGTTGCCGTTGGATCCCCCTCTCATCCCTTTCTGAGATCCTTCCCTTCCAGCCATCGAAGTAGATCGAGTAGTGATTAGCTAGCTTACTAGAGTATCGAGTAGACTAGCTAGAGTTAGGCCCTCTACTATTTCCGTCTTCTCTCTTTGGAGGATCCGGTTATCAAGTTCTAGATGAGTCGACCTATCGTTCCTTGGATTTGATATCCCAGGTATTACTCCCCTGGTGAAAGGCTACATCGGCCTCTGTGCGCTTGCGGAGTAATTCGTATAGGATAAGAAGTGCCAACATGGAGTTCCCAGCGACAAACGACGATGTGCAGGGATTTGCTTGCAGCGGACCATCATCGTCGCACTGCCGGGGGGTGTGGAAGGGGCAAGGAGGAGGGAGGGAGGGCGTCTAGCGACGGGAAGGGAATAAGGAGATGTGGCCGTCGAGCGAGGTGAGCAGGAACAAAACTCCCTTCTTATATGGGAAGTTTTCTGGCGCCAACGGGAAGGAGGAGGCGCCAAAGCAAAATTAAGGATGGGGGAGAGACCGGGAGATGGAGCACGCAAAAATTGTTTCCATGCCAAAGCCACTGAAATATTGGGCCCAGAACATAGTTAGCGCGAGCAGGGACCCACCACCAAGATACCGCTCTCGTCGACCGCTTCATCAGTTCATCCACCTCCGCTCTCGTCAAAGATCAACCAGTCCTGTTCGGTGGGCTAGACGGCTAGTTCTGGCTGGATGGAGACTGAATGATGGCGCCAGGGCTGAGGGGCTAGGGGCTGACAGGTGGGCTTGAGGTTCCAGCCCAGCCATTTTAATGATGTGCCAGAACAGGCAACTTCCTCATGCTAAAACTCGGCACGCTCTGCTCTAGTCCTTTTTTTCATGGTGCTGAATGTATAAATATGTGGTGATGCTGAAAACTGATGATGCATATACTGTATAAACATAACAAAATGGTAAACGCAGCTAGGGGGAGTTCCACATCACCTCGCTGAAATTTAAATTTTGAATTTTGATCAAATTATGTGTGCTACAACCAATGCTGCCCTATTATCCTGTTTTTATTGTGTTTTTAATGTACTAAACATCAGGGATGTCACAGTTGGCGAACATTATTTATCGATTTATTTAACCAAAGTTCACCAACATTTCATCCAAATTGAACCTCCCCAAGTGCTAACAAGAATAAAATGGTTTATACAAACAATTTCCATGAGTTTTGTCCCTTTTATGTGAAATGCAGGAAAACCAGACGAAACGGGACCGAACCAGGCCAGAAGCCCGCCCAGCCGGTGTGGCGGACCACTCCGAAATTATTCCAAGTTAAGCACCCATGGACCACAATCAAGCAGTCAGGCACCAAATCCATCTCGTGAGTATTTGGAACCTCCTCCATCTTGCCACACCATGTTATCTGATGGTTACAAGATCCGTCCCAATCTCGTAGCCATGGTTCGTGCACAGTGCTTCTCTGGTAGAGAGGACGAAAATCCATATACTCACTTGCAGGTTTTTTAGGACAATTGTTCTCTTCTCACCATTCCCGGTATGATTCAAGACACACTTTGGTGGAAGCTCTTACTGTTCTCTCTAACGGGGAAGGCTCGAACCTGGTATAACCGAAAAGCAAGTGAAGTTGGAGGAGATTGGTTGAATCTGAAGGATGAATTCTACCTGTATTTCTATCCGATCAACTAAGTGCACAAGCTGCGTGTGCAAATACTGACGTATGAGCAAGGCAGTGAGTCACTTGGTGTGATGTGGGAAAGATTCATGCAAATGGTCAAATGTGGGCCACCTCACGGTATCCAGAGGAGATGCTGATGCATCATTTTGTTGGTGGGCTGAAGCCAGAAAGTGCGTTCTCCATGAACGTAGTTTCTGAAGGGTCAGTGTTGTACAAGACTGTGGCCGAAGTCCAAGGTATAGTGGATAAGGTCCTTTCCAGAGTACACGGGAGTGTATGACGATCCTCCTGAGCCTAGCCCAACAGTCGATCTACCCACCAAGAAGCAGCAGGTAAGTGCTATGAAAGCAGCATCCTACCCACCTCCGCCAGTTATCGAGGAAATCACCGAACCACCCAAGCCCTTTGATCAAGAGCCACTCACTGAAGATTTGCCAATGTTCATCTCTTCTCTTTTCACTGAAGATGGGTACATCTCTCTTGGCAGAGCATCCAGCTTGCCAATGGAACAGTTGCGCATTAGCTCAAGACCAGAGGCATTCATTCCAGCAGACACATCACAGGTTGAGGGTCTTTCTGCGGTGATGAGCAAGGAATCGACAGAGGAACAGAGCTCGACGATAGAGCCATCCAGCTCTATCCCGAGTACAGGACACTCCTCTGCTCTATTGGGGACACTGAACCACAAGAGGTCGTCTACAACCCGAAGGTCAGGGTGAACAGCATCTTCAGCACTCTAGCTTCGTTGGTTGAGCCGGAGGAACCCCTGTCCTTCTCTCATAAGCACCTGAAATGGATCGACGGCCAGATGATGGAATGTCGGGGAATTCTCCGAGTTGTGTCCCTGAATATGGGGGCCAACAAATTGTTTCTGGACTTCCACGTCTCTGATATCCCCGCAGGTGATAGATTTCTCTTGATTGGTCAGCTGGTAGAGCCCCTTGCCAACCCAAATAGGGAACGGGTTGTTCTTTCAGCTCAGGCTTGGCAAAGAGAAGATCCCAGTCAGTCTACTGCGCTTGGTAAACACTATAGCAGAAGCAAGACTGGAGCAAGACCCACTGGAAGAAGCAATGAGC
The DNA here is from genome assembly GCA_015342445.1 of Digitaria exilis. Taxonomy (NCBI): domain Eukaryota; kingdom Viridiplantae; phylum Streptophyta; class Magnoliopsida; order Poales; family Poaceae; genus Digitaria; species Digitaria exilis. The sequence continues at coordinate 26,535 of JACEFO010002873.1, forward strand.
ATAACGTTCGATGAATATTCCCAACCAATCTCAGACGAAGATGTTCAACACTTCACTCAGGAGGCAGAGCCTAGCGAGCATTTTGAGCTCAAGAAGGAGGAGATTCCACAACCTCCCCTTCTAGAACTGAAGCCGCTGCCTCCTGGATTGAAGCACGCTTTCCTCCAAGGCAACCGAGGCTCGCCAGTTATCATTAGTGACAAGCTATCAGAGAGTGAAACTAGGCAACTCGTGAAAGTTCTGGAGAAATATCGGTCCGTCTTCGGATATTCTCTTCAGGATTTAAAGGGGATCAGCCCCAATCTGTGCACCCATCGCATTCCCATGGAACCAGACCACAGAACGTCACGGGGACACCAGCGGCGCTTAAATTATGTGATGAGGGAAGTGGTTAATAAAGAGGTACTAAAACTTCTGCACGCGGGAATCATATACCCAGTGCAAGACAGTGAATGGGTTAGTCCTATTCAAGTGGTCCCAAAGAAGGGAGGAATGACTGTCATTCAGAATGAGAAGAATGAGCTCATACCCCAGAGGACAGTCACCGGATGGAGAATGTGCATTGACTACCGGATGCTCAATAAGGCTACCCGGAAGGACCATTTTCCACTCCCCTTCATTGTGCTTGAAAGATTAGCCAAGCACTCATTTTTCTGCTACCTCAACGGCTACTCTGGTTATCACCAAATTCCTATCCACCCATATGATCAGAGCAAGACCACTTCCACCTTCCCCTATGCTACGTTCGCCTATAGGCGGATGTCTTTCGGCCTTTGCAACGCACCTGCTTCATTTCAAAGGTGTATGATGGCAATCTTTTCCGACTTCAATGAGAACATTATGGAAGTTTTCATGGATGATTTCTCGGTGTACGGAAAAAGCTTCGAAGACTGCCTCAAGAACCTCGAGAAGGTACTTAAGAGATGTGAAGAGACAGATGTAGTCCTTAACTGGGAGAAATGTCACTTCATGGTCAGAGAAGGAATCATCCTGGGACATAAAGTGTCAGAAAGAGGGATAGAAGTAGATCGTGCCAAGATTGAAGTGATTGAGCAATTAGCACCCCCAACGAATGTCAAGGGTGTGCGAAGCTTCCTTGGTCATGCTAGCTTTTACAGGAGATTCATCAAAGATTTCTCCCAGATAGCCAGACCCTTGACAAGTTACTCGCCAAGGAGAAACCTTTCGACTTCAACGAGGAGTGTCTCATTTCCTTCTACACCCTCAAGAAGGCTCTAGTCTCAGCCCCTGTCATACGACCACCCGATTGGGATCTCCCTTTCAAGATCATGTGCGACGCAAGCGATTATGCTGTTGGAGCAGTGCTCGGTCAATGCAAGGACAAGCAGCATTACGCCATATCCTATGCAAGGAAGACATTGACCGGTGCCCAACTAAACTATGCAACAACGGAGAAGGAACTGTTGGTGGTAGTTTTCGCCATTGACAAGTTCAGATCATACTTGGTTGGTGCTAAAGTGGTAGTGTACACGGACCACTCAGCACTGAAGTACCTGTTAACCAAGAAAGATGCAAAGCCACGACTCATCCGTTGGATACTCCTCCTTCAAAAATTCGACTTAAAGATATGAGATAAGAAGGGGGCAGATAATTGTGTGGTGGATCATCTCTCAAGAATGCAAGTCAAAGGGTCAGATCGTCCGATCGATGACTACCTAAGAGATGATACTCTCCTGAAGGTCACTACATCCAGTCCATGGTATGCCAATCTAGTGAACTTCATGGCGACTGGATACATACCTCCAGGAGAAGATAAGAGAAAGTTGATCCACCTCAGCAGATTTCACCTATGGGATGATCCCTACCTATTCAAGGTGTGTGCTCATGGCCTACTCAGACGCTATATCCCTCATTGTGAGATTCACAAGATCCTTGAGCGATGTCACGCCTCACCATATGGAGGCCACTATGGAGCATTCAGAACCCATGCTAAGGTTTGGCAGAGTGGATTCTTCTGGCCAACCATGTATGGTGACGCTAAGGAATTTGTGCGAAGATGTGCCAGATGCCAAAAGCACGGGAACATAAACTCTCGTGACGCCATGCCACTGCAATACAACCTTCAAGTCGAGATATTCGATGTTTGGGGGATTGACTTTATGGGCCATTCCCCATATCTGAGCAGTGTGAATATATTCTGGTGGTAGTGGATTATGTGTCCAAGTTGGTTGAGGCACTTCCTTGCGTCATAGCCGATTCAAAGAGCTCCAAGATAATGTTTTCAGGAAATCATCTTTCCTCGCTTCGGAGTTCCGCGGGTTGTGATAAGCGATGGAGGCTCATACTTCATCAACATGACGTTCAGGAAATGTCTCACCGACTTGGGAGTAGACCACCGGGTTGCAACGCCATACCATCCCCAGACAAGTGGTCAAGCAGAAACATCCAATAAGCAAATCAAGAACATTCTACAGAAAACATTAGATGCTATGGGGAAGGGATGGAAGAGTAAGTTACCCAAGGCACTTTGGGCCTACCGAACGACATTCAAAAGGCCGATCGGAATGACCCCATACCAACTAGTATATGGCTAGACTTGCCAGTTAACAGTTGAGCTTGAATTTAAGTCCCACTGGGCAATCAAGAGGTGGAACATGGATATCCAATCAGCAGGCGTGAAACGACAAATTCAACTCGCTGAATTGGATGAATGGAGGGAGAAGGCCTACCACAGCTCCAAGCTCTACAAGGAGCGAACAAAGCGAGGGCACGACGAGCGCATCAAAATCAAGCAATTCAAAGTGGGACATGAGGTACTACTCTTTAATTCTCGCATTCGTTTGTTTGGTCATGGTAAGCTCAGAAGTAAGTGGGAAGGGCCTTTTCTAGTTCTTAATGCTGCTGACCACAGCGCGATCACCATCTAGGACGATGACGGGAGTTTTCAAGGCCACCGGCCAACGTTTGAAAATATTTCTCGTGCCCGACATGCCGAAACTCGTAGAGATGGACGTCTACGAACTGTCCGAGATAGAGCTCGATTCATAGTCTTGGCAAGACTTAAAACCATGCCCCTATCCTAGACTAGATTTTCTTTCCCCTTTTTGTTTCCTTTTCCTTTCCTTTTCTAGCCCAATTTCTAGTTCGAGAAAAGGCCTTTGGGATAATCAGAGAGGAACCCGCGGGGGAGAGACGAGCTGAGCCAGAGCCCGGCCAGCCGGCCCACTCACGGCCGTTCGACCCAGGCCCAGGCCGGCCAGCTCAAGCCCAGGCCGATCGGCGGCCGACCCAGCTCGTTTTCGCCCGGTCAAGTTGAACACAACGTTCGTATTCCTGTTCTGATGTTCGCGTAGTTTATCGGTCCAGGAGCGTCTATTTTAACTCGAAAGGGCCTCGTTCTTCCTCACCGAGCTCTCACGAACTTTTCCACATCTCTCGTTCCTGATCCGTCCCTATGGCGAGCCAAGGAAACCCCCTAGTCCCAAGTCGGCATCCAACATTGATGGATCGCCATACTCACCCACGAAGGCCGTACCAAATTCATCCACATCCAGCAGTCTCTAGGTCATCGTGAAGGACAACTTCGTCGAGGCCGTCACCGCGGCGAGCAGTGGCGCAACGGGCGAAGAGCCCAGCCGCCCGGTCTAGGCCCGATCGGCCGGCCTCCCCTTGCGGCGATCGGGCTGCGGTCACAGCGACGCGTTCCCCAGAGAGATCTTGCCTCTCCAAAAGGAAAGTTGCTGGCGAGGCTGACCGTGGGGCTTCTGTCCCATGAAAGGTCATCTCCAAGAAGGTTGTTGTCTCTCCGTCGAGCAACCATGCGGTTGTGGCGGCAATTCAGGCTAAATCCCCGAGTTACTCGCCCAGCAGCCCTCCACGGTCGCCGAGCTATCACGCCACTAGCCCTCGCTGGTTTTTGGCCAGGACCAGGCATTGGGAAGGTGCTCCAGCCGCCTTGAGGGTCGTTCCCATCGAGTCCATTGGTTCGAGCTCCGCCGATGTGCGCCAGCATCGTTCGCCTCCGCCCATCCGTGCTCCACCTGGAGTTATGGAATGGACAGATGATGATGCCCCGAAGGATGAGACCAAAGAGATCAGGAAGCTAAGGAAACAGATCTCCACGCTCCAAGTAACGTTGAACAACATGGACGAGCGTGTGGGGGAAGCTGAGATCGCCCGGATGGACACCAAAGATGACATGGATACCTTGCGCAAGGCAATGGAGGCCAAGTTCAAACGCTTGGCTAAGGCGACTGGACATCCGGATTTGTATCATCGTCCTGGTCCTAGGAATAGGGGCTAGATAGGATTAGATTAGGGAGTGCTGCATTATTTTCATTATTTACTTCTTATTTTCCTTTGTAACACAACAACACCTTACTTTGAAATTTATGAAATAAAATAAAAAGTATGTTTTCCCAAATAAAAGTGGTGGTGCACACTTGTGTGCCACCACACCCTTTAGTCTCACACTCTAGCTCGAGATTACACAGATGAGAAGTACATGAACAACTGTCAAAAATGCAGAAATTCTGAGACGTGACATTGACAAGAAGCCGAGCCTCGGCAAGCTGGCACGATGCACGGCCGGCCAGCCCTAGCCCGGACTGCCGGCCCCACCTGGAAGTGGCTAGCGAGCTTCCAACTCGCTCTCTCAGGAATCAACTCTTGAACGCCACATTTTCTGTTGAAATTCCTGAAAATATTAAAAAACAAATGAGTATTCCTTGGAAACATTATTAAGGTTAAAAGCTGAAAATATTATTCCATTGAATGCCTAAGTTTTATTTCTTATACTAGTATCTTCATGCCTATGGAACTTTTTGATAGAATCATTCGACCCTTGTTCATCGATTCTTATGATATGATGATATGAGAGATCCATTCATTTCAAGTCATAGATTTGGGAGAATTTCTTTTATGAAAGGACAATCTGAGGCAACTCTTACCATTCTATAGCTATATGTCCTATACACAAGCCTAAACGCTTCAATGAAAAGCTTACACAGGCGATTTCTGATATCTTGAGCGTGATAAGCATGTTTGCCTTCTCGAGTCGTTTTTATTCTTCCAAACACTTTGGTCATACACGTATACTCTGCCGAATAAATCCCAAAAATGGTCATGAAATTCCTCTCAGCAAGAAGAAAAGAGCTGGTCAAGCCTATCAAGTCTCTCCATCATCTCTTGGTAAAAAAAAGATTGGAGAAGGGAAGTGAAAAATAGAGAGAATGACGATGGAAAAGAAAAGAGTTTCACACATGCACATGACCACTATGAAAGGAAAATAAAACTGCTTAGAGGCAAGGATGTTTGATTGTGCAATAGAGATAGAAGAGATATGCATCTTTTATCCTTACCCAAAGCCCCACTGTCAGCCACTAGAATCCTTGATAGGATCAGTGAGCAAAACACCAAGAGTGTTTGGAGGGTAGTAGAGCTAAGAAAAGTAAGAGTTTGCCTCAAGGTTTGAAAAATATGCAAAACCCCAGGTTCTATGAAAAGAAAGATAGGTACCTCCGTTGATTTGTTCTAAGTTTCAATGAGTTGAGGAGACGATGCTAGCCACCGAAATCCAAGGTATGGGAGAAAGTTTAGAAATAAATCTTATGCATGCTTTGGAGTATGTTTTCTATGCTTTTATTTTCTCCCTTGCTCGGGACGAGCAAAGCTCAGGTTGGGGGTGTGTGTTGGCGAACATTATTTATCGATTTATTTAACCAAAGTTCGCCAACATTTCATCCAAATTGAACCTCCCCAAGTGCTAACAAGAATAAAATGGTTTACTAACAATTTCCATGAGTTTTGTCCCTTTTATGTGAAATGCAGGAAAACCAGACGAAGCGGGACCGAACCGGGCCAGAAGCCCGGCCGGCCGCCGGCCAATTCGGGCCGGTTCGGCCACGTCACCTATCCGTAGGAGAAAACCTTTGAGAAGGCTTCTAAACCGAGCGATCAATGTTGGTTCATCAACGGACCCTGGAAGGCCCTACTTCAGATCGAAGGGCCCGCCTGTCGGTCCAAACCAACCCCGTGCATGCAACGGCCAAAAGAACCGACTTGTGGGCATGATCCAGAGCGTCTAGGAGAAAAGTCAGTCGATCAGAGGTGGAAGCCGGCCGGCCGGCCCTGGCACGGCCGTCCGGCCCATCTTGGGCACCACTCCGGCCCATCTTCCTATGGTGGTTAGCTAAGGCAGTTTCTATCCTAAACCGACCTGACGTTGCTATAAAGGACACTCCCTTGGCCGTGCTAAGGATCCCATCCAAGAAAGAGTCGAAGACACTCAAAAGTGTAGTGTTAGAGTTCTTTGTAGAGTAGGAAGAGTGTGGAGTGAGGCCTCAGGTATTGTCCAGGCTACGGAGTGGAGTCGGGTATTTCTCTTGTTCCTCTAGCTTTTGTATCCACTCCAGGGAAACAAGCTTAAAGGTATACCATTGTGAGTTTCTCACTTATCTCTAGTATCTTGCTTATTTACTTATAATTTCAGTAGTTAGTTATTTTACTGCTTTAGATCTGCGGGATCCCTTGTTTGCACGAGTTAGCAAAGCTACTCGTTTGGGGTTTCTTCTTGCCTTTCCGGGAGGCGGAAGTTAGTGTCCTGATAGCGTAGGCATGGTTCCTGAGCTTGATAGACATCTTGGGTTTGTTACACCCCATGGTACCGTGTGGTAGGCGGCAGGTGGTGACAGCCCTGTCCGTCCATTGTAGTCCATCACGTTCTGGTGTCCTCATAACAGTAGTTGCAGGTTGCCGTTGGATCCCCTCTCATCCCTTTCTGAGATCCTTCCCTTCCAGCCATCGAAGTAGATCGAGTAGTGATTAGCTAGCTTACTAGAGTATCGAGTAGACTAGCTAGAGTTAGGCCTCTACTATTTCCGTCTTCTCTCTTTGGAGGATCCGGTTATCAAGTTCTAGATGAGTCGACCTATCGTTCCTTGGATTTGATATCCCAGGTATTACTCCCCTGGTGAAAGGCTACATCGGCCTCTGTGCGCTTGCGGAGTAATTCGTATAGGATAAGAAGTGCCAACATGGAGTTCCCAGCGACAAACGACGATGTGCAGGATTGCTTGCAGCGGACCATCATCGTCGCACTGCCGGGGGGTGTGGAAGGGGCAAGGAGGAGGGAGGGAGGGCGTCTAGCGACGGGAAGGGAATAAGGAGATGTAGCCGTCGAGCGAGGTGAGCGGGAACAAAACTCCCTTCTTATATGGGATGTTTTCTGGCGCAACGGGAAGGAGGAGGCGCCAAAGCAAAAATTAAGGATGGGGAGAGACCGGGAGATGGAGCACGCAAAAATTGTTTCCATGCCAAAGCCACTGAAATATTGGGCCCAGAACATAGTTAGCGCGAGCAGGGACCCACCACCAAGATACCGCTCTCGTCGACCGCTTCATCAGTTCATCCACCTCCGCTCTCGTCAAAGATCAACCAGTCCTGTTCGGTGGGCTAGACGGCTAGTTCTGGCTGGATGGAGACTGAATGATGCGCCAGGGCTGAGGGCTAGGGGCTGACAGGTGGGCTTGAGTTCCAGCCCAGCCATTTTAATGATGTGCCAGAACAGGCAACTTCCTCATGCTAAACTCGGCACGCTCTGCTCTAGTCCTTTTTTTCATGGTGCTGAATGTATAAATATGTGGTGATGCTGAAAACTGATGATGCATATACTGTATAAACATAACAAAGTGGTAAACGCAGCTAGGGGGAGTTCCACATCACCTCGCTGAACAAAATACCCAAACTAGCTATCCCACATTCCCACTGCAATCAACCACATACTATTTACACATGACAATAATAAAGTACTATTGCTTGAAAATAGCTCTGATGTGAACTTTGCACACGTTGAGAGGTAGATTGCCTTTGGGCCACGACGGCAATCGATGACGGAAGGCGCACACCACGACGCGCTCAATGCTGCCCTGGTAGCGACCACCTCATGTTCCGGGCCAGGCGGCGGTGGTGGTTCCACTTCTTCTTGTAGTCCTCCCTCAGGGCCATGGACGTTGCCTGCCCCACGACGTGGTCCCTGAGCGCATGAATGGTCTCCCACTAGGGCCCCTTGTTGGGACAGACTGGGGCACCCCCACGTCAGGTCCTCAGGGCGCAAGTAGAAGCGCAGATCATCGCCGGAAGGAACTAGATGCTTGTAGCCATGGAGCCTGTCATTGGACGAGTCTGTCTCACATTATGAGCCAGAGTCCTCGTCTAACCACCCCTTCGCATCCTCCGGGATTGGGGCCGCGGTGAGGATAACGGCCTCCTCCGCAACTTTCGGAATCGGCACCAAAGGGAGGACAACGGAGGCGGGAACCAACGAAGCCAGAACGGTGGGGACCGAGGAAGAAGAAGCTAGCGCCGACGCCGGCACTGGGAGCTAGTAGCCTAGGGGGATGCAAGAAGCTGCCGGCAACGAGGCCACCGGGGTAGAGGAAGAAACCGCCGACACCAGAAGGGAGGAAGGGGAAACTGCCATTCCCACCGCTGGAGGTTGCGAACTCGCCAATGGCGGGGAACCACAGCGGGAGCCCGACGGAGGCCTGCCCGAGGACCTCGAAGATGGGGAATATCGCGGGAAGCTCCTCATGACAACAATCTATGCAATCGGGATGAGAGCTCGACGAGGAGAGAGATCGATCACCGGTGGTGGCTGGCGGTTTCTTGCGAGAGGCTAGCGAAACGATGCGGTTGATGCCTCCATTAAATAAAGGGCCGAGCCTTCTCTAGCAAGTTCCGCCCCCGTGCCTCTCAGGAACCGTGTTGGCGGTCTCTCTAGCCTGGCTAGCCGCCTCCATTCGAAGTTGGCCAATATGACACATCAAATGTTCGACACTAATTAGGAGTGTAAATGATTAATTAACTACTAAACTAACTACATAGATGGACTAGAAATCGCGAGATAAATCTATCAAGTCTAATATGTGTCTTCATTAGCACATTTTTTAATGACGGGTAACTGCAGCACGCTGGTGCCTCTACATATGTGTACTACCCCTACACAACTCAAATTTGCACACACATGAGAGCAACTCATGTAGGATTTGGCCTCCTATTCCATCAAAATACTAAAGGAATAGGAAAAATGTAGGTCCATTTCAGGATGCTACAACTGCAGTCCTAGCAGTAGGAACTTAGAATGAATGATAGAGCCTTTGGATTGGTATTGCAAAACATAGGAATTTGAGGAGAGCAAGAGATACACACAAAGGAAAGTTTCGAAAGAGGTTGGACCTCATGTTTAGATTTCGTCCAAAAGTACAATGGATTGAGCCATTCCAAAGGAATTTTGTAGAATTCTTAGGCAAACTTTGTGTTGAAAATATAGGGAATTGTGAGTTAGCGCAAAATTCTATCACTTTGTGCAAGTTATATATAGTAAAATGTTTGAATTGAAGTCTATTAATGTGGTGGACCACTCCGAAATTATTCCAAGTTAAGTACCCCTGGACCACTAATCGAGTAGTCAGGCACTTAATCCGGAATAAGCTGGAGCGCCGTCGGATTAAACCCGATTTAACCACGTACTTTCTCGATCGAAACAACAAGCACGCCCACACGAAGGTGAGTTCCAGAGATTACAACATTCCACAAATTTAACAAACATAAATAGTATCGCAAAGTTATTACAAACCAAGTTTGAATTTAAATCAGAGTATCATGTTCAAGCAGCGGAAGTAAATAGCTCATTGCAGCGGAATAAAAAGGTTCATTGCAGCGGAAAGAAACTAGCGTTGATACATCGTAACACCATGATGAAGCCTGCCATGGTGCTACTCCTCCCGTTCCTCAGTAGAGGACGGAACCCACTCGATGTGCCATCCAGGGGGAACCTGGGTAGGCCAAGTAAGGGCATCGACTGCCACATCCAACACCGTACCTGTAAATAAAAGCCACAAGCAAGGCTGAGTATACTAATACTCAGCAAGGCTTACCCGTCGGGCGAAAACTACATCACCGACATCTAGACATAAGAGGCTTTTGGCTGGTGGGTTTGTTTGCTAAAAAGCAACTAAGAGTAGATCCTTGCTTTCATAGTTTTAGCATCATATTCTAGTAGATTTAACCATTCTAGATTAGCATCCTCTCTTAGCATACAAGTGGTGCAATACAATTTAATTCATACAACAAGTTTATCAATCTCATAGTTTCACTTGTTACTCAATGCAGCAAGGCGGTCAAGCAGTCTCATTAACCGCGAGAAGCGGACAGTTCGAACCGAATTTTGCTACCTGGCCAGGGGAAACCCAACACACACGGATAATGCTTGCTATAAAAGTTACAAGCACTTCCCAACCTTTCCCATCGATCCACAATTCGGAACCGGGTCCACTTCCTTAGGATAAAGGTTTACGGCTTCACTCACAGCATCACGCATATATCCACAAGTGTACGGCAGGGTAAACTAAAGTTTCCAAGGAGAGATGGCTATTGGCCCTAGCTGCTTCAATCTGGTACCGGGCTTACCGATTCCCATATATCGGCATGCATGTGGTACGTTCAAAAACTTGACACACTCAACCACACGTTTCGACCTTAAATCAATTATCATACACGGACGGGAGATCTACATCTACCATCCCGCCCGTCCATCCTTATGATTCCAACATAAGTAAAGACAAGCAACTCCTATGTCTCACGAGTGACAGGAAATCACTCGACTTGTAACGGACCTAAAGCAATGCCCTATCGATCCTTTCATACTAGTGTTGCAAGTCATAGGTACTAGAAATGTGCAGCTTAGGTATTCAATCAACTCCTTGAAACATAAATGCACAAGCATGGGGAATTCATAGATGCATAAACTTTAAAGGTTAGGTTATGCTCCGGGGCTTGCCTTCTTGCGCTAGCTGGGGGTTAGCCTCCGGGTCGACCGTTCCTTCGTTGGCACCGTTCTCCGGGATGCCTTCTCCGTCGGCGGGGATGAGATGGTAGAAGCCGTCCGCAACAGCGCCTTCTACATGAGATGCATAACTTATAGTGGCTGCCTGGTGATTCCAAAACTAAGGCCTTGAAGGCCATATTCACCTAGACATGCTAAAGTACTACTTCCTCCTTCACAAAATTAGAGGAGGGGTGTGGAAAAAATTTTACGCATCTTTGATGGTGATTGTGTACATATATAAAAGAATTTCCATTTATTATTTTGAGGTTTGGTGCTGTTCTGGAATTTTAGACTTTCCATGTTTTATTTTAATTAATTATCAAAAAGGTCTATTCTTTTATATAACTCAATTCCACCTTAATTTCTTCTCATTTTTGTTTCTCAGTTTCTGTTCATCCTTTTTATCTATAAACTTTATGACAGCTACTGGAGTATAAGAGTTAGGCTCACTCCAAAATTTAGCTAAAACTGAGCTACACAGAATTTATTAAAAATAGTACAAACTGCTGCTTAAAGAAACAAGATAAATTCATATAAAATCGAAAATACATCCAAATCAGGAAATTTTCCTACCAGAGCTAGTCATGAGTGCAAGGAGGGCTCTGGCCAAGTGGTGGCTCAAAATAACCCTTGGACAGTCCTCAATAAATTTCTATCCGAAAACACATATCTATTTATTTGCTAGTCTAAACAGAGCAAAAATTAAGTTTTGTATTTTTAACAGATGTGCTAACAAGTTCTTAGGCCTCTGGAGAAAAATGGTGATTTTTAGCTGCATGGATTATTTTTAATAATTTCAGGACTGCAAAAAGACAGGAATCACAAATTAATTCATAACCGAAGCTACGATCCATATTCTTAGGTCCCCTTTGGACACAAGGTGTCCAAAGTCACTACAAACAACATATCCAAAGCTCAGCTCTAGCGGAGCTCTGGATTTGAAATGGTGCACAAGTTTCTAAATTCACAGTTTGAGTTTTAATTCAAAATTGGTTCACCAAAAGATTGGAGTTTACAATCTCACGAGTCCAGGGAGTATTTTTGTGCATTTTTCTGATTTTTGTACGATTTTTGGTGGATTTTACAAGATTTCGGGAAAAAGGGTTAAACCTTAAGAATCTTTTTACGCGCCGGCCCTTGGATCTTTTGAAACTTCGCGAACAGGTCCCTTTCCGTCTGCCCATCGGTTTGAGGGTGATATGCCGAACTACGGATCAGTTTTGTGCCTAGGGATAGTTGCAATTGTTCCCAAAAGCTTGCTACGAATTGAGTACCACGATCTGAAATTATTGTCTTGGGTACCCCATGTAGACAAACGATCCGTTCCAAATAAATCTCAGCGTACTTCTTAGCGGTATAAATGGTATTGACCGGAATAAAATGTGCGGTCTTGGTAAGGCGGTCCACAATTACCCAAATAGAGTCATGCCCCTGAGGGGTTCTGGGAAGTCCAACAATGAAGTCCATGCTTATATCTTCCCACTTCCATGAGGGAATAGGTAGAGGTTGAAGCGTGCCTGCTACCTTCAAGTGGCTAGCCTTAACCCGCTGACACGTGTCACATTCCGACACATACGTGGCAATTTCTCGCTTCATCCTAGTCCACCAAAAGTTCTGTTTCAAATCTTGGTACATTTTGGTGCTACCGGGATGGATAGAAAATTTAGAGAGATGGGCCAAATCCATAATCTTCCTCCGGAGTTCAGTGTTTTTGGGCACCACGATGCGATGTCCAAACCACATCACTCCCCGCCCATCTAGCCGGAAACACCTATATTTTTCCTTCACTTTCTCTTTTGACAATTTCCTTTTAAGGATTTTAATCTTTGCGTCATTTAATTGGGCTTCAACAATCTGATCGTGCAAGGTTGGTTCAACTGAAATATGGTTGAAGTACCCGTGCGGAACAATCTCTAAGTTGAGCTTTGCCATTTCATGGCACAAGGTGTCAGCATAGGACTCCACAGAAAGACAATGACAATGAACCTTGCGGCTTAGTGCATCCGCAACCACATTAGCCTTGCCGGGGTGATAATGCACACTAAGGTCATAGTCCTTTGCTGACTCCAACCATCTTCGCTGCCTCATATTCAAATGTGCCTGAGTGAAGACATATTTGAGGCTCTTGTGGTCGGTGTATATGTTGCATGGAACACCCATCAGATAGTGTCTCCACATCTTCAGAGCATGAATAACCGCTGCTAACTCAAGATCATGCGTGGGGTAGTTTTGCTCATGAGGCCGAAGTGCTCGAGAAGCATAAGCAATGACTCGGTTCTCTTGCATGAGGACACAGCCAAGTCCGGTGCCTGAAGCATCGCAATAGACATCATAGGGCTTGGTGCAATCGGGTTGAGCTAAAACTGGGGCTGAAGTTAAATGTTTTCTCAAAGTGTGGAAAGCCTCATCACATTTGTCATTCCACTCAAATTTGACTCCCTTCTTTAAGAGTTCGGTCATGGGTTTTGCAATCCGAGAGAAGTCCGGAATAAAACGGCGATAATAACCGGCTAAACCCAGAAAACTCCAAATCTCATGGACAGAGGTAGGTGGTTGCCAATCCAGCACCTCTTGCACTTTGGTTGGATCCACGGATATACCATCCTTGGAAACCGTGTGACCTAAGAATTTCACACTCGCTAGCCAGAATTCACATTTGGAGAACTTGGCGTAGAGCTGATGGTCTCTCAATCTTTGAAGAACAATGCGAAGGTGCTCGGCATGCTCTTCCTCATACTTGGAATATATAAGAATGTCGTCAATGAAAACCACCACGAACTTGTCTAGTTCTGACATGAAAACCGAATTCATGAGGTACATGAAGTAGGTTGGGGCATTGGTGAGTCCAAATGACATGACCAAGAATTCATAAAGCCCGTAACGAGTAGAAAAGGCAGTCTTTGGAATGTCACAAGGTCGGATTTTTATTTGGTGATAGCCAGAGCGAAGGTCAATCTTGGAGAACACTCTGGCGCCAGCTAGTTGGTCAAACAGGACGTCAATACGGGGGAGTGGGTACTTGTTTTTAATAGTCACCGCATTGAGAGGCCGGTAATCGATACACAACCTCAAAGAATGGTCCTTCTTCTTCACAAAGATAGCGGGACATCCCCAAGGTGACACACTAGGACGAATGAAACCCTTGTCTAGCAGTTCTTGGAGTTGAATTTTTAATTCAGCCAATTCATTGGGTGGCATTCTATATGGTCTCTTTGATATAGGTGCCGTGCCAGGTTGGAGTTCAGTCATAAATTCAATGTCCCTATCCGGCGGCATCCCAGGTAAGTCATCCGGAAAAACATCGGCATACTCACATACCACCGGAATGTCCTTTAGTTGCGTTTCTACCATTGTATAAGCACAAGCATTGACACAATTCCGTTGTGGCAGATATAGCACACTAGGGCCATGTGTAGGCGAGTTTATTTCAACAACTCGTTCCGCAACATCTAGCACAACCACACCATTAAATTACATTGTCTCAAAAGATTTAAAAGGGAGCTCAACTCCATCTAGCCTATTACAATCTGAAGCCAGAATTTAGGCTAAGCGGAGGAGTAATCATGCTACTACCACTTCTAGAAATCATCTAGGTTGTTAGCGGTAGCCTCGCTGCCCATAGGTGATGGTGGAGCTGGAAGGGGCGGCATGTCATCCTCGGTATCCATGTCGAAGTCGGGGGCCTCTCCTTCCCCATGCTCTCCCTCCTGCTCAAGAAGGTGCTGAGCATCATGGGTGGCTAACATGGCATTGGCATGCTCCAAGGTACCATGCACTTCCTCAAGCTCTTCCCTTGTTTGGGCTAGCTCATTTTGGACATTGTTGTGCGCGATGTGGAGGTCAGTCAATTGCCTTTCCAAATCAGCAATCATGGCGTCCCTGGTGCTCACCTCAATGGACAATGAGGTCCTCTCAACCCCAATGTCACGGGCACGGACAGACATGTCCATGGCAAGGTTGAGCATCTCGCTCTGCGACCGTCCTAAAAGTGCCTGCAAGCGGTGGTAAGCTCGGATCCACCTCATCATAAGTGCAGCTGCAGCGATGGGATTCTCCGCCATCCTCAAAGGGGAGCTAAGATAGCGCCTCATCCAATGGGGATCGTCCGGCTGGGTAGGTGGGAACAACCCAAGCAACTGGTGCTCCACCAAGTCCTGGTTCTGAGCACAAAAAGAACTGATGCCATTCAAGGCAGCTAGCTCACAAGTAGTCTCCATGTGGTGTCCATGAACTTCCACACTCCAAGTGGGGGAGCTAGGACACGGTGGATGGCGATATACCACCAAACGCACATGAGATCGGGTCACACCTCGGTCTCGGATGAGGGTTCTCTCATATTGTGGCGGGGTAGGGTAATCGAGCGCCTGCAAAACTGACCACAGAATGCTAGGGAAACCTTCCCATCCTAGACAGTCTGAAAAGGAAACATCGTTGGGGTAGCTGGCCAAGTCAGCGTGAGCGTCCATTCTGAACCAAAAAGAAAGGGCATGGATGAGAACCGGTTAGCGCCAAGAAAATAAAACAGATTTTGTACAGTGTAGTAAAAATTATAAAACTCGACATCTACCAGCTCAAAAATTCCCAAATTTGTCAAGGACATTGTTTAAGTAATTCCAAACAGTTTGTTGTTGGAGGTTTGAGCAGAATCTGTCGTTAAGTTAGTGTACCTGCAGAAAATTCCATTCCAGAGCATATATAATCAACCTTTCGTGCCAGCACTCACGAAAGCGTCTTCATTCATTACCACCCACTATAGAGGTGGCACCCGAACGTTCAACATTGAACGGGCAATGTTCATATGTCACCAAGGCAACATATTGACAATTTCATACACTCATGAAATAGCGTATTGACTTTGTGCCGCCATCATATTTGCATATGATGCCGTGATACGCTACAGCAATCGCCGTACCTTGCGCCCACCATGCTATTCTATTTTCATACGCCATCACAGCGTATTGACTATGTGCCGCCACTATATTTTCATATAGTGCCGTGGTACGTTACAGCAATCGCCGTACCTTGCGCCCACCATTGCGTAAAGTAAATGACAGAATGAAAATATGCTGGAAGTCAGTATAATATATTATTAGCCACCTATCATATCGTGATCCCTTAACCCACATAGGCTTCACGCTCTAGGTAACATCCTTAGCGGTCCTAAGAATAACGTTCCATCGCAATGCGCGGCGGAAGTACGAGTTGGCAAGTTTTATTCCAAAATGTTTATTTAAGGTTTGTGGCTCTCTCCGGTGCCTGTTTCGGCTCTGATGCCAGCTGTGGCGGACCAGTCCAAAATTATTCCAAGTTAAGTACCCCTGGACCACTAATCGAGTAGTCAGGCACTTAATCCGGAATAAGCTGGAGCGCCGTCGGATTAAACCCGATTTAACCACGTACTTTCTCGATCGAAACAACAAGCACGCCCACACGAAGGTGAGTTCCAGAGATTACAACATTCCACAAATTTAACAAACATAAATAGTATCGCAAAGTTATTACAAACCAAGTTTGAATTTAAATCAGAGTATCATGTTCAAGCAATGGAAGTAAATAGCTCATTGCAGCGGAATAAAAAGGTTCATTGCAGCGGAAAGAAACTAGCGTCGATACATCGTAACACCATGATGAAGCCTGCCACGGTGCTACTCCTCCCGTTCCTCGGCAGAGGACGGAACCCACTCGATGTGCCATCCAGGGGGAACCTGGGTAGGCCAAGAAAGGGCATCGACTGCCACATCCAACACCGTACCTGTAAATAAAAGCCACAAGCAAGGCTGAGTATACTAATACTCAGCAAGGCTTACCCGTCGGGTGAAAACTACATCACCGACATCTAGACATGAGAGGCTTTTGGCAGGTGGGTTTGTTTGCCAAAAAGCAACTAAGAGTAGATCCTTGCTTTCATAGTTTTAGCATCATATTCTAGTAGATTTAACCATTCTAGATTAGCATCCTCTCTAAGCATACAAGTGGTGCAATACAATTTAATTCATACAACAAGTTCATCAATCTTATAGTTCCACTTGTTACTCAATGCAGCAAGGCGGTCAAGCAGTCTCATTAACCGCGAGAAGCGGACAGTTCGAACCGAATTTTGCTACCTGGCCCGGCGAAACCCAACACACACGGATAATGCTTGCTATAAAAGTTACAAGCACTTCCCAACCTTTCCCATCGATCCACAATTCGGAACCGGGTCCACTTCCTTAGGATAAAGGTTTACGGCTTCACTCACAGCATCACGCATATATCCACAAGTGTACAACAGGGGAAACAAAAGTTTCCAAGGAGAGATGGCTATCAGCCCTAGCTGCTTCAATCTGGTACCGGGCTTACCGATTCCCATATATCGGCATGCATGTGGTACGTTCAAAAACTTGACACACTCAACCACATGTTTCGACCTTAAATCAATTATCATATATGGACGGGAGATCTACATCTACCATCCCGCCCGTCCATCCTTATGATTCCAACATAAGTAAAGACAAGCAACTCCTATGTCTCACGAGTGACAGGAAATCACTCAACTTGTAACGGACCTAAAGCAATGCCCTATCGATCCTTTCATACTAGTGTTGCAAGTCATAGGTACTAGAAATGTGCAGCTAAGGTATTCAATCAACTCCTTGAAATGTAAATGCACAAGCATGGGGAATTCATAGATGCATAAACTTTAAAGGTTAGGTTATGCTCCGGGGCTTGCCTTCTTGCGGCTGGGGGTTAGCCTCCGGGTCGACCGTTCCTTCATTGGCACCGTTCTCCGGGATGCCTTCTCCATCGGCGGGTATGAGATGGTAGAAGCCGTCCGCAACTGCGCTTTCTACATGAGATGCATAACTTATAGTGGCTGCCTGGTGATTCCAAAACTAAGGCCTTGAAGGCCATATTCACCTAGACATGCTAAAGTACTACTTCCTCCTTCACAAAATTAGAGGAGGGGTGTGGAAAAAATTTTACGCATCTTTGATGGTGATTGTGTACATATATAAAAGAATTTCCATTTATTATTTTGAGGTTTGGTGCTGTTCTGGAATTTTAGACTTTCCATGTTTTATTTTAATTAATTATCAAAAAGTCTATTCTTTTATATAACTCAGTTCCACCTTAATTTCTTCTCATTTTTGTTTCTCAGTTTCTGTTCATCCTTTTATCTATAAACTTTATGACAGCTACTGGAGTATAAGAGTTAGGCTCACTCCAAAATTTAGCTAAAACTGAGCTACACAGAATTTATTAAAAATAGTACACACTGCTGCTTAAAGAAACAAGATAAATTCATATAAAATCGAAAATACATCCAAATCTGGAAATTTTCCTACCAGAGCTAGTCATGAGTGCAAGGAGGGCTCTGGCCAAGTGGTGGCTCAAAATAACCCTTGGACAGTCCTCAATAAATTTCTATCCGAAAACACATATCTATTTATTTGCTAGTCTAATCAGAGCAAAAATTAAGTTTTGTATTTTAGCCAGATGTGCTAACAAGTTCTTAGGCCTCTGGAGAAAAATGGTGATTTTTAGCTACATGGATTATTTTTAATAATTTTGGGACTGCAAAAATACAGGAATCACAAATTAATTCATAACAGAAGCTACATTCCATATTTTTAGGTCCCCTTTGGACACAAGGTGTCCAGAGTCACTGCAAACAACATATCCAAAGCTCAGCTCTAGCGAAGCTCTGGATTTGAAATGGTGCACAAGTTTCTAAATTCACAGTTTGAGTTTTAATTCAAAATTGGTTCACCAAAAGTACCTACATGCTAACATGAGATTGGAGTTTACAATCTCGCGAGTCCAGGGAGTATTTTTGTGCATTTTTCTGATTTTTGTACGATTTTTGGTGGATTTTACTAGATTTTGGGAAAAATGGTTAAACCTTAAGAATCTTTTTACGCGCCGGCCCTTGGATCTTTTGAAACTTCGCGAACAGGTCCCTGGCTTTTTCACTGGGAACCCTGGAAAAACGAAGAAGATGAACAAAGGTCCTTGGCTCGTCGCCGGAGTTGCGCCGGCCAAACGACGGCGAGATAGGATCAGGGAAGTGGGGGAAAAGAACCAGTGGCTCACCGCGAGTCGATTGGTGGCGGTTGGGAGGCCGGGGGAAGCTCGGAGTTCGCCGGCGACGTGCGGTGGCGGTGCGGCCGCCGCGAACTTGATTCCAGCGAGGGTGGTGGATCTCGTCGGGGTTGGAGGGGTCCTAGAGCACCAGTGAGAATCGGCGAAGCTAGTGGAGGGCTCGGTTGACCTCGGGGAGGGCTCGGAGTAGGGGCTCGACGTGCGCGTGCTCCGGCGACCGGAAATGCGGATTTGGGGGAAAATCCGATTTCTCGCCGGAGAGTTGGGGAGAGCTCGCGAGAAGTGGGGGAAATGGAAGCTCGGGAAGTGGTCTAGCTCTGTGTGCGAGGGATTTGGGAATGGTGGAGGGACGAGGACGAATTTGGCTTCGAAGTTCGGCTCGGTCCGCGCGGCTGGAGGTTGAAGACGACGGAAGCGAGTGCGAGGGAGTGAACTGGTGAAGTGCGCGAGCTAGGGGAGAGTGTGAGGGGCTCGGTGGTGTGCTTTGGCATGCTAGAGAGGGGACGTGCTGCCTCGGGAGCGCGGGTGAGGAGTGATGGTCGACTTGACGCGCCATTGATGCGCCGAGCTCGAGCAGAGCGCGCGCGCGGGGTTGGGCGTCGAAGATTGTCGCGTGAGGGAGTGGAAGATCCTCTGCAGAGCGTCTTGGCGTGGAGTGAGGAGGGAATCTGCCGCGGAGAGGCTCTGTGCGGCGCGCGCGCGTGGCCACGGCGGCGCTCGACCGCCATGATGGCGCTCGCGCGGCGCGAGGCGAGACGTGCTGTCGAGCGGCGACGTGACGGCGCGGGAGGCTTGGACAAACGCGCGAGGACAAGAGCCACCCGACGCCGCGGCGTGGCCGGCTCGGCGCGGTCTCCGCCGCTCGCCGGCCACGTGGCGGCCGAGCTCCGGCCAGGCGCAGAGCGCGCCAGGGCCGAGCTGGCAGCTCCGTGGAGCTCCTTTGCCCCCTTTGAATTTTCTCCAAAAATTTGAACTGAACATGAAAAAGTGTAAAAAGAAAGTTGGAATTTGAGATGTGGGACACAACTTTCTTTTTGGGGTGAACCTGAAATTTCAAATTTTTCAAGCTCAAACAACCCAAATTCAAAAAGGTGCTCAGAACTATTTTTCGAGTTTTTGAGGGGCTAAACTGCAAAATTTTCAAAAGTTCCAAACGGTGACTAGGCCTTATTTGTGATGACAAACGACTTTTATTTTTGGAGATTTTCATGTTTAGTACAAAATTCTTGAGATTTCAGTTGGATGTCAAACAACCTTTGTTTTTGAATTTAAATTTGAATTTTGATGAATTTTTTAATTCCATCATCACTTTTTCCCTTTTTAACCTGTTTCAAAGGTGTTTTCTACATTTTTACATCAGAGATGTCACAGCCTACCCGCCTTAAAAGGAATCTCGTCCCGAGATTCGATTAAACTTAGGAACAAGGTGGGAAAAGTACCTTTGGCTTAAGCAAGGATGTCGGGGAAATTCTTTTTAAGATAGTCTTCGGTTTCCCACGTGGCTTCATCTTTGGAGTGATGACTCCACTTAATTTTGTACATTTTAACTCCTTTCCTTCGTGTTTGTCTCTCTTTCTCATCGAGGATTTTAATGGGATGCTCATCATAGGAGAGATCCGGTTCAACCGAGAGTTCTTCTTGTTCAACAACTTCGGTCAGAACACGAAGACACCTCTTGAGTTGGGAAATGTGGAATACGTCATGCACGGCTGAGAGCTTCTCGGGAAGCTTCACACGGTAGGCTACCGATCCACATTGTTGAGTAATTTCATATGGGCCGATGTAGCGAGGTGCAAGTTTTCCTTTTACTCCAAATCTTTGCACACCCTTGGTCGGGGAGACCTTGAGATACACGTGATCGCTGACTTCGAATTGAAGTGGCTTCCGCCGTTGATCAAAGTAACTCTTTTGTCGTGACTGGGCGGTTCTCAAATTTTCACGGATGATCCTAACCTTTCTTCCGCTTCTTTACAAGGTCAGGGCCATAGGTATACCTCTCGCCTGCCTGGGACCAGCACAACGGGGTCCGACATCTTCTACCTGTGGCGGACCACTCCAAAATTATTCCAAGTTAAGTACCCCAGGACCACTAATCGAGTAGTCAGGCACTTAATCCGGAATAAGCTGGAGCGCCGTCGGATTAAACCCGATTTAACCACGTACTTTTCTCGATCGAAACAACAGCACGCCCACACGAAGGTGAGTTCCAGAGATTACAACATTCCACAAATTTAACATACATAAAGGGGTATCATAGAGTTATTACAAACTGAGTTTGAATTTAAATCAGAGTATCAAAATTCTTGCAGCGGAAATAAAGGTTCATTGCAGCGGAAAGATAATCTAACGACGATACAAGTAACACCATGATGAAGCCTGCCACGGTGCTACTCCTCCCGTTCCGCGGCAGAGGACGGAACCCACTCGATGTGCCATCCAGGGGGAACCTGGGTAGGCCAAGTCATGGCATCGACTGCCACATCCAACATTGTACCTGTAAATAAATGCCACAAGCAAGGCTGAGTATACTAATACTCAGCAAGGCTTACCCGTCGGGTGACAACTACATCACCGACCTCTAGACATGAGAGACTTTTGGCTGGTGGGTTTGTTTGCCAAAAAGCAACTAAGAGTAGGTCCTTGCTTTCATGTTTTAGCATCATATTCTAGTAGATTTAACCATTCTAGATTAGCATCCTCTCTAAGCATACAAGTGGTGCAATACAATTTATTTCATACAACTAATTCATCAATCTCATAGTTCCACTTGTTACTCAATGCAGCAAGGCGGTCAAGCAGTCTCATTAACCGCGAGAAGCGGACAGTTCGAACCGAATTTTGCTACCTGGCCAGGGGAAACCCAACACACACGGATAATGCTTGCTATAAAAGGTACAAGCACTTCCCAACCTTTCCCATCGATCCACAATTCGGAACCGGGTCCACTTCCTTAGGATAAAGGTTTACTGCTTCACTCACAGTCTCACGCATATATCCACAAGTGTACGGCAGGGGAAACAAAAGTTTCCAAGGAGAGATGGCTATCGGCCCTAGCTGCTTCAATCTGGTACCGGGCTTACCGATTCCCATATATCGCATGCATGTGGTACGTTCAAAAACTTGACACACTCAACCACACGTTTCGACCTTAAATCAATTATCATACACGGACGGGAGATCTACATCTATCACCCCGCCCGTCAAACCTTATGATTCCAACATAAGTAAAGACAAGCAACTCCTATGTCTCGCGAGTGACAGGAAATCACTCGACTTGTAACGGACCTAAAGCAATGCCCTATCGATCCTTTCATACTAGTGTTGCAAGTCATAGGTACTAGAAATGTGCAGCTAAGGTATTCAATCAACTCCTTGAAACGTAAATGCACAAGCATAGCGAATTCATAGATGCATAAACTTTAAAGGTTAGGTTATGCTCCGGGGCTTGCCTTCTTGCTCTAGCTAGGGGTTAGCCTCCGGGTTGACTTCCACTTCGTTGGCACTTCCTTCCGGGATTCCTTCTTCGTCGGCGGGGATGAGATGGTAGGTGCCGTCCGGAATAGCGCCTTCTACATGAGATGCATAACTTATTGTGGCTGCCTATTGATTCCAAAACTAAGGCCTTGAAGGCCATATTTACCTAGACATGCTTAAGTACTACTCCTTCCTTCACAAAAATAGAGTAGGGGTGTGTGTGGAAAATTTTTATTCATCTTTGATGGTGATTGTGTACATATATAAAAGAATTTCCATTTATTATTTGAAGTTTGGGTGCTGTTCTTGGAATTTTAGACTTTCCTTATTTTATTCTAACCTATTATTAAGAAGGTTTATTCTTTTATAAAATTTCAATTCCACATTAATTCCTTCTCATTTTTGTTTCTCATTTTCTGTTCATCCTTTTTATCTATAAACTTTATGACAGCTACTGGAGTATAAGAGTTAGGCTCACTCCAAAATTTAGCTAAATCCGAGCTACACAAAATGTATTAAAAATAGTACAAGCTGCTGCCTACAGAAATGAAATAAATTCATATAAAATTGAAAATACACCCAAATCAGTAAATTTCTATCCGAAAACACATATCTATTTATTTGCTAGTCTAAACAGAGCAAAAATTAAGTTTGGCATTTTTAACAGATGTGCTAACAAGTTTTTAGGCCTCTGGAGAAAAATGGTGATTTTTAGCCGCATAGATTATTTTTAATAATTTCTGGACTACAAAAAGACAGGAATCACAAATTAATTCATAACTGAAGCTACAGTCCATATTTTTAGGTCCCCTTTGGACACAAGGTGTCCAAAGTCACTGCAAACAACATATCCAAAGCTCAGCCCTAGTGGAGCTCTGGATTTGAAATGGTGCACAAGTTTCTAAATTCACAATTTGAATTTTAATTAGAAAATGGTTCACCAAAAGTGTATATATGCTTAAATGAGATTGGAGTTTACAATCTCACGAGTCCAGGGAGTATTTTTGTGAATTTTTCTGATTTTTGTACGTTTTTTAACGGATTTTCCAAGATCCGGGAAAAATAGATCTAGGTTTAAGAATCTTTTTACGCTGGAGACCCTAGAACTTTCAAAACCTTACGAATAGGTCCCTGACTTTTTGCGCTGGGAACCCTGGAAAAACGAAGACGATGGACATATGCCCTCGGCTCGTCGCCGGAGTTGCGCCGGCCAAACGACGGCAAACTAGGGTCGGGGAAGTGGGGGAAAAGAACCAGGGGCTCACCACGAGTCGATTGGTGGCGGTTGGGAGGCCGGGGGATTCTCGGAGTTCGACGGCGACGTGCGGTGGCGGTGCGGCCGCCGCGGGCTCGATTCCGGCGAGGGTAGTGGGTCTCGTCGGGGTTGGAGGGGTCCTAGAGCACCAATGGAGCTCGGGGAAACTGTTGGCGTGCTCGGTTGACCTCGGGGACGGCTCGGCGTAGGGTCTCGACGTGAGGGTGCTCCGGCGGCCGAAAAATGGAGATTTGGGGGAAATCTCGATTTCTCGCCGGAGAAGCGATGATAGCTCGAGAGAAGTGGGGGGAAAGGGAGCTAGGGTAGAGGTCTAGCTCTGAGCGCGAGGAATTTGGGAATGGAGGAGAGTGGAGGGCGAATTTCGTCTCGAAGCTCGGCTCGGTCCGCGCGGCGCGAGGTTGAAGACGACGGAGCGAGACGCGAGGGAGCGAGAATGGCTACGTGTGGACTGAGGGGAAAGAGTGTTAGTGCTCGGTGGAGTGTGTGGGTGAGCCAGAAGGCACTGAGCGGCCTTGGTGGCGTGTGTGCGCGTGCGCGAGCTGTCGCGGTCGCCATTGATGGCGCTGTGAGCTCGAGCAGAGTGCGCGCACAGGATTGGGGGTCGGAGATTGAGGCGTGGAGAAGTGGAAGATCATCTGCAGAGCTCTTGGAGCGTAGCGGGAGGAGAATCACGCGAGGCGGCTCAACGCGACGCGCGCGCGCGGCCACGGCGGCGCTCCGACCGCCATGATGGCGTTCGCGCGGCGCGAGGCGAGGCGAGCGGACGAGCGGCGATGTGACGGCACGGAGGGCTTGGACAAACGCTCGAGGACAAAGGCCACCCGACGCCACGGCTTGGCCAGCTCGGCGCGGCCTCCGCCGCTCGCCGGCCACGTGGCGGCCGAGCTCCGGCCAGGCGCAGAGCGCGCCAGGGCCGAGCTGGCTGCTCCGTGGAGCTCCTGTGCCCCTTTGGAATTTTCTCCAAACATTTGAACTGAACATGAAAAAGTGTGAAAATAAAAGTTGGAGTTTGAGAGGTGGGACACAACTTTATTTTTGGGGTGAACCTGAAATTTTAAATTTTTCGAGCTCAAACAGCCCAAATTCAAAAAGGTGTCCAGATCGGTTTTTCGAATTTTTGAGGGGCTAAAAAGCAAACTTTTCAAAAGTTCCAAACAGTGACTAGGCCTTATTTGTGATGACAAACAACTTTTATTTTTGGAGATTTTCAAGTTTATCACAAAATTCTTGAGATTTCAGTTGGGTGTCAAACAACCTTTGTTTTTGAATTTCCAATTGAATTTCTGATGAATTTTTGAATCCTACCACCATTATTCCCCTTTTTAATCTGTTTCAAAGGTGTTTTCATCATTGTTACATCAGAGATGTCACAGCCTACCCCCCTTAAAAGGAATCTCGTCCCGAGATTCGATTAAACTTAGGAGCAAGGTGGATATGTACCTTTGGCTTACGAGAGGATGTCGGGGAAATTCTTCTTGAGATAGTCTTCGGTTTCCCACGTGGCTTCGTCTTCGGAGTGATGACTCCACTGAATTTTGTACATTTTAACTCCTTTCTTTCGTGTTTGTCTCTCTTTCTCATCGAGGATTTTAACGGGGTGCTCATCATAGGAGAGATCCGGTTCAACCGAGAGTTCTTCTGGTTCAACAACTTCGGTCGGAACACGTAAACACCTCTTGAGTTGGGAAACGTGGAAAACGTCGTGCACGGCTGAGAGCTTCTTGGGAAGCTTCACACGGTATGCTACCGGTCCACATTGTTGAGTAATTTCATATGGGCCGATGTAACGAGGTGCAAGTTTTCCTTTTAACCCAAATCTTTGCACACCCTTGGTCGGGGAGACCTTGAGATACACGTGATCACCAACTTTGAATTGAAGTTGCTTCCGCCATTGATCAAAGTAACTCTTTTGCCGTGACTGGGCGGTTCTCAAATTTTCGCGGATGATCCTAACCTTTTCTTCCGCTTCCTTGACAAGGTCAGGGCCATAGGTATACCTCTCGCCTGCCTGGGACCAACACAACGGGGTCCAACATCTTCTACCATACAAGGCTTCGAAAGGTGCCATTTTAAGACTCGCTTGGTAGCTGTTGTTATAGGAGAATTCGGCCAGAGATAAACATTTCTCCCAATTCTTCCCATAATGGATAACACAAGCTCGAAGCATATCCTCAAGTATTTGATTTACCGTCTCTGTCTGCCCATCGGTCTGAGGGTGATATGCTGAACTACGGATCAGTTTTGTGCCTAGGGACAGTTGCAATTGTTCCCAAAAGCGTGCTACAAACTGAGTACCACGATCTGAAATTATCGTCTTGGGTACCCCATGTAGACAAACGATCCGTTCCAAATAAATCTCAGCGTACCTCTTAGCGGTATAAATGGTATTGACTGGAATAAAATGTGCGGTCTTGGTAAGGCGGTCCACAATTACCCAAATGGAGTCATGCCCCTGTGGGGTTCTGGGAAGTCCAACAATGAAGTCCATGCTTATATCTTCCCACTTCCATGAGGGAATCGGTAGAGGTTGAAGCGTACCTGCTACCTTCAAGTGGCTAGCCTTAACCCGCTGACACGTGTCACATTCCGACACATACGTGGCAATTTCACGCTTCATCCGAGTCCACCAAAAGTTTTGTTTCAAATCTTGGTACATTTTGGTGCTACCGGGATGGATGGAAAATATAGAGAGATGGGCCTCATCCATAATCTTCCTTCGGAGTTCCGTGTTTTCGGGCACCACGTGGCGATGTCCAAACCACATCACTCCCTGCCCATCTAGCCGGAAACACTTGTACTTTTCTTTCACCTTCTCCTTTGACAATTTCCTTTTAAGGATTTTAATCTTCGCGTCATTTAATTGGGCTACAACAATCTGATCGTGCAAGGTTGGTTCAACTAAAATATGGTTGAAGTACCCGTGGGGAACAATCTCAAAGTTGAGCTTTGCCATTTCATGACATAAGGTGTCAGCGTAGGACTCCACGGAAAGACAATGACAATGAGCCTTGCGGCTTAGTGCATCCGCAACTACATTTGCCTTGCCGGGGTGATAATGCACACTAAGGTCATAGTCCTTTGCTAACGCCAACCATCTTCGCTGCCTCATATTCAAATGTGCCTGAGTGAAGACATATTTGAGGCTCTTGTGGTCTGTGTATATGTTGCATGGAACACCCATCAGGTAGTGTCGCCACATCTTGAGAGCATGAATAACCGCTGCTAACTGAAGATCGTGCGTGGGGTAGTTTTGCTCATGAGGCCGAAGTGCTCGAGGAGCATAAGCAATGACTCGGTTCTCTTGCATGAGGACACAGCCAAGTCCGGTGCCTGAAGCATCGCAATAGACATCATAGGGCTTGGTGCAATCGGGTTGAGCTAAAACTGGGGCTGAAGTTAAATGTCTTCGCAAGGTGTGGAAAGCTTCATCACATTTGTCATTCCACTCAAATTTGACTCCCTTCTTTAAGAGTTCGGTAATGGGTTTCGCAATCCGAGAAAAGTCCGGAATAAAACGGCGATAATACCCGGCTAAACCCAGAAAACTCCGAATCTCGTGGACAGAGGTAGGTGGTTGCCAATCCAGCACCTCTTGCATCTTGGTTGGATCCACGGATATGCCATCCTTGGAAACCGTGTGACCTAAGAATTTCACGCTCTCTAGCCAGAATTCACATTTTGAGAACTTGGCATAGAGTTGGTGGTCTCTCAACCTTTGAAGAACAATGCGAAGGTGCTCGGCATGCTCTTCCTCATTCTTGGAGTATATAAGAATGTCGTCAATGAAAATCACCACGAATTTGTCTAGTTCTGACATGAAAACTGAATTCATGAGGTACATGAAGTAGGCTGGGGCATTGGTGAGTCCAAAAGACATGACCAAGAATTCATAAAGCCCGTAGCGTGTAGAAAAGGCACTCTTTGGTAT
The DNA here is from genome assembly GCA_015342445.1 of Digitaria exilis. Classification (NCBI taxonomy): domain Eukaryota; kingdom Viridiplantae; phylum Streptophyta; class Magnoliopsida; order Poales; family Poaceae; genus Digitaria; species Digitaria exilis. Next base: position 54,141 of record JACEFO010002873.1, read on the forward strand.
GTCACAAGGTCTGATTTTTATTTGGTGATAGCCAGAGCGAAGGTCAATCTTGGAGAACACTCTGGCGCCAGCTAGTTGGTCAAACAGGACATCAATACGGGGGAGTGGGTACTTGTTTTTAATAGTCACCGCATTGAGAGGCCGGTAATCGATACACAACCTCAAAGAATGGTCCTTCTTCTTCACAAAGATAGCGGGACATCCCCAAGGTGACACACTAGGACGAATGAAACCCTTGTCTAGCAGTTCTTGGAGTTGAATTTTTAATTCAGCCAATTCATTGGGTGGCATTCTATATGGTCTCTTTGATATAGGTGCCGTGCCAGGTTGGAGTTCAATCACAAATTCAATGTCCCTATCCGGCGGCATCCCAGGTAAGTCATCCGGAAAAACATCGGCATACTCACATACCAACGGAATGTCCTTTAGTTGCGTTTCTACCATTGTATAAGCACAAGCATCGACACAATTCCGTTGTGGCAGATATAGCACACTAGGGCCATGTGTAGGCGAGTTTATTTCAACAACTCGTTCCGCAACATCTAGCACAACCACACCATTAAATTACATTGTCTCAAAAGATTTAAAAGGGAGCTCAACTCCATCTAGCCTATTACAATCTGAAGCCAAAATTTAGGCTAAGCGGAGGAGTAATCATGCTACAACCACTTCCAGAAATCATCTAGGTTGTTAGCGGTAGCCTCACTGCCCATAGGTGATGGTGGAGCTGGAAGGGGCGGCATGTCATCCTCAGTATCCATGTCGGAGTCGGGGTCCTCTCCTTCCCCATGCTCTCCCTCCTGCTCAAGAAGGTGCTGAGCATCATGGGTGGCTAACATGGCATTGGCATGCTCCAAGGTACCGAGCACTTCCTCAAGCTCTTCCCTTGTTTGGGCTAGCTCATTTTGGACATTGTTGTGCGCGATGTGGAGGTCAGTCAATTGCCTTTCCAAATCAGCAATCATGGCGTCCCTGGTGCTCACCTCAATGGACAATGAGGTCCTCTCAACCCCAATGTCACGGGCACGGACAGACATGTCCATGGCAAGGTTGAGCATCTCGCTCTGCGACCGTCCTAAAAGTGCCTGCAAGCGGTGGTAAGCTCGGATCCACCTCATCATAAGTGCAGCTGCAGCGACGGGATTCTCCACCATCCTCAAAGGGGAGCTAAGATAGCGCCTCATCCAATGGGGATCGTCCGGCTGGGTCGGTGGGAACAACCCAAGCAACTGGTGCTCCACCAAGTCCTGGTTCTGAGCACAAAAAGAACTGATGACATTCAAGGCAGCTAGCTCACAAGTAGTCTTCATGTGGTGTCCATGAACTTCCACACTCCAAGTGGGGGAGCTAGGACACGGTGGATGGCGATATACCACCAAACGCACACGAGATCGGGTCACACCTCGGTCTCGGATGAGGGTTCTCTCATATTGTGGCGGGGTAGGGTAATCGAGCGCCTGCAAAACTGACCACAGAATGCTAGGGAAACCTTCCCATCCCAGGCAGTCTGAAAAGGAAACATCGTTGGGGTAGCTGGCCAAGTCAGCGTGAGCGTCCATTCTGAACCAAAAAGAAAGGGCATGGGTGAGAACCTGTTAGCGCCAAGAAAATAAAACAGATTCTGTACAGTGTAGTAAAAATTATAAAACTCGACATCTACCAGCTCAAAAATTCCCCAAATTTGTCCAGGACATTGCTTAAATAATTCCAAACAAGTTTCTTGTTGGAGGTTTGAGCAGAATCTGTCGTTAAGACGGTGTAACAATTCAATTTTTATCTCACTGTTCCCAGAAATTTCCAGCAGACAGGGGGTTACCATTTTAAACATAACTCCATTTATACTGAACCATTTTCGTTGAAATTTCTACAGCATAAACTTCATAACATTTATGACAACTTTCATGTTTAACACTTTTTCATTTGACAACGTTTTCAGTTTCGAATTAATGGTGCAAACAGGCTGGTTTCGGCAGGGTTTTGGTTGTGATTAAAATTTTTACGGCGGTTCGATTGGTCACGTGTTAAGGTTCAATATTATTTCAGTGAAATGCAATGCATGAGCAGCCTATTCGTTCTCACCAACACACATGCCAATAAACATTTGGCCTACGAAGTTAGTGCCGGTGGCTAGGCAATATCCGTCTCTCCCTATATTATCTAGCCGTACTTTTCTAACCGTTCATCATATGGATTCGTGGTTAGTGTACCTGCAGAAAATTCCATTCCAGAGCATATATAATTAACCTTTCGTGCCAACACTCACGAAAGCGTCTCCATTCATTACCACCCACTATAGAGGTGGCACCCGAACGTTCAACATTGAACGGGCAATGTTCATATGTCACCAAGGCAACATATTGACAATTTCATACGCTCATGAAATAGCGTATTGACTTTGTGCCGCCATCATATTTGCATATGATGCCGTCATACGCTACAGCAATCGCCGTACCTTGCGCCCACCATGCTATTCTATTTTCATACGCCATCACAGCGTATTGACTATGTGTCGCCACTATATTTTCATATAGTGCCGTGGTACGTTACAGCAATCGCCGTACCTTGCGCCCACCATTGCGTAAAGTAAATGACAGAATGAAATGTGCTGGAAGTCAGTATAATATATTATTAGCCACCTATCATATCGTGATCCCTTAACCCACATAGGCTTCACGCTCTAGGTAACATCCTTAGCGGTCCTAAGAATAATGTTCCATCGCAATGCGCGGCGGAAGTACGAGTTGGCAAGTTTTATTCCAAAATGTTTATTTAAGGTTTGTTGCTCTCTCCGGTGCCTGTTTCGGCTCTGATGCCAGCTGTGGCAGACCAGTCCGAAATTATTCCTAGTTAAGTACCCCTGGACCACTAATCGAGTAGTCAGACACTTAATCCGGAATAAGCTGGAGCGCCGTCGGATTAAACCCGATTTAACCACGTACTTTCTCGATCGAAACAACAAGCACGCCCACACGAAGGTGAGTTCCAGAGATTACAACATTCCACAAATTTAACAAACATAAATAGTATCGCAAAGTTATTACAAACCAAGTTTGAATTTAAATCAGAGTATCATCTTCAAGCAGCGGAAGTAAATAGCTCATTGCAGCGGAATAAAAAGGTTCATTGCAGCAGAAAGAAACTAGCGTCGATACATCGTAACACCATGATGAAGCCTGCCACGGTGCTACTCCTCCCGTTCCTCGGCAGAGGACGGAACCCACTCGATGTGCCATCCAGAGGGAACCTGGGTAGGCCAAGTAAGGGCATCGACTGCCACATCCAACACCGTACCTGTAAATAAAAGCCACAAGCAAGGCTGAGTATACTAATACTCAGCAAGGCTTACCCGTCGGGTGAAAACTACATCACCGACATCTAGACATGAGAGGCTTTTGGCTGGTGGGTTTGTTTGCCAAAAAGCAACTAAGAGTAGATCCTTGCTTTCATAGTTTTAGCATCATATTCTAGTAGATTTAACCATTCTAGATTAGCATCCTCTCAGCATACAAGTGGTGCAATACAATTTCATTCATACAACAAGTTCATCAATCTCATAGTTCCACTTGTTACTCAATGCAGCAAGGCGGTCAAGCAGTCTCATTAACCGCGAGAAGCGGACAGTTCGAACCGAATTTTGCTACCTGGCCAGGGGAACCCAACACACACGGATAATTCTTGCTATAAAAGTTACAAGCACTTCCCAACCTTTCCCATCGATCCACAATTCGGAACCGGGTCCACTTCCTTAGGATAAAGGTTTACGGCTTCACTCACAGCATCACGCATATATCCACAAGTGTACGGCAGGGGAAACAAAAGTTTCCAAGGAGAGATGGCTATCGGCCCTAGCTGCTTCAATCTGGTACCGGGCTTACCGATTCCCATATATCGGCATGCATGTGGTACGTTCAAAAACTTGACACACTCAACCACATGTTTCGACCTTAAATCAATTATCATACACGGACGGGAGATCTACATCTACCATCCCGCCCGTCCATCCTTATGATTCCAACATAAGTAAAGACAAGCAACTCCTATGTCTCGCGAGTGACAGGAAATCACTCGACTTGTAACGGACCTAAAGCAATGCCCTATCGATCCTTTCATACTAGTGTTGCAAGTCATAGGTACTAGAAATGTGCAGCTAAGGTATTCAATCAACTCCTTGAAACGTAAATGCACAAGCATGGGGAATTCATAGATGCATAAACTTTAAAGGTTAGGTTATGCTTCGGGGCTTGCCTTCTTGCGCTAGCTGGGGGTTAGCCTCCGGGTCGACCGTTCCTTCGTTGCCACCGTTCTCCGGGATGCCTTCTCCATCGGCGGGGATGAGATGGTAGAAGCCGTCCGCAACTGCGCCTTCTACATGAGATGCATAACTTATAGTGGCTGCCTGGTGATTCCAAAACTAAGGCCTTGAAGGCCATATTCACCTAGACATGCTAAAGTACTACTTCCTCCTTCACAAAATTAGAGGTGGGGTGTGGAAAAAATTGTACGCATCTTTGATGGTGATTGTGTACATATATAAAAGAATTTCCATTTATTATTTTGAGGTTTGGTGCTATTCGGGAATTTTAGACTTTCCATGTTTTATTTTAATTAATTATCAAAAAGGTCTATTCTTTTATATAACTCAGTTCCACCTTAATTTCTTCTCATTTTTGTTTCTCAGTTTCTGTTCATCCTTTTTATCTATAAACTTTATGACAGCTACTGGAGTATAAGAGTTAGGCTCACTCCAAAATTTAGCTAAAACTGAGCTACACAGAATTTATTAAAAATAGTACACACTGCTGCTTAAAGAAACAAGATAAATTCATATAAAATCGAAAATACATCCAAATCTGGAAATTTTCCTACCAGAGCTAGTCATAAGTGCAAGGAGGGCTCTGGCCAAGTGGTGACTAAAAATAACCCTTGGACAGTCCTCAATAAATTTCTATCCGAAAACACATATCTATTTATTTGCTAGTCTAAACAGAGCAAAAATTAAGTTTTGTATTTTAGCCAGATGTGCTAACAAGTTCTTAGGCCTCTGGAGAAAATGGTGATTTTTAGCTGCATGGATTATTTTTAATAATTTAAGGACTGCAAAAAGACAGGAATCACAAATTAATTCATAACCGAAGCTAAAGTCCATATTTTTAGGTCCCCTTTGGACACAAGGTGTCCAAAGTCACTGCAAACAACATATCCAAAGCTCAGCTCTAGCGGAGCTCTGGATTTGACATGGTGCACAAGTTTCTAAATTCACAGTTTGAGTGTTAATTCAAAATTGGTTCACCAAAAGTACCAACATGCTAACATGAGATTGGAGCTTACAATCTCACGAGTCCAGGGAGTATTTTTGTGCATTTTTCTGATTTTTGTATGATTTTTGGTGGATTTTACAAGATTTCGGGAAAAAGGGTTAAACCTTAAGAATCTTTTTACGCGCCGACCCTTGAATCTTTTGAAACTTCGCGAACAGGTCCCTGGCTTTTTCACTAGGAACCCTAGAAAAACGAACAAGATGAACAAAGGTCCTTGGCTCGTCGCCGGAGTTGCGCCGGCTAAACGACGGCGAGATAGGGTCGGGGAAGTGGGGGAAAAGAACCAGTGGCTCACCACGAGTCGATTGGTGGCGGTTGGGAGGCCGGGGGAAGCTCGGAGTTCGCCGGCGACGTGCGGTGGCGGTGCGGCCGCCGCGAACTTGATTCCGGCGAGGGTGGTGGATCTCGTCGGGGTTGGAGGGGTCCTAGAGCACCAGTGAGAATCGGCGAAGCTAGTGGAGGGCTCGGTTGACCTCGGGGAGGGCTCGGAGTAGGGGCTCGACGTGCGCGTGCTCCGGCGACCGGAAATGCGGATTTGGGGGAAAATCCGATTTCTCGCCGGAGAGTTGGGGAGAGCTCGCGAGAAGTGGGGGAAATGGAAGCTCGGGAAGTGGTCTAGCTCTGTGTGCGAGGGATTTGGGAATGGTGGAGGGACGAGGACGAATTTGGCTTCGAAGTTCGGCTCGGTCCGCGCGGCTGGAGGTTGAAGACGACGGAAGCGAGTGCGAGGGAGTGAACTGGTGAAGTGCGCGAGCTAGGGGAGAGTGTGAGGGGCTCGGTGGTGTGCTTTGGCACGCTAGAGAGGGGACGTGCTGCCTTGGGAGCGCGCGTGAGGAGTGATGGTCGACTTGACGCGCCATTGATGCGCCGAGCTCGAGCAGAGCGCGCGCGCGGGGTTGGGCGTCGAAGATTGTCGCGTGAGGGAGTGGAAGATCCTCTGCAGAGCGTCTTGGCGGCGGAGTGAGGAGGGAATCTGCCGCGGAGGGCTCTGTGCGGCGCGCAGCGCGTGGCCACGGGCGGCGCTCGACCGCCATGATGGCGCTCCGCGCGGCGCGAGGCGAGACGTGCTGTCGAGCGGCGACGTGACGGCGCGGGAGGCTTGGACAAACGCGCGAGGACAAGAGCCCACCCGACGCCGCGGCTTGGCCGGCTCGGCGGCGGTCCTCCGCCGCTCGCCGGCCACCGTGCGGCCGAGCTCCGGCCAGGCGCAGAGCGCGCCAGGGCCGAGTTGGCAGCTCCGTGGAGCTCCTCTTGCCCTTTGAATTTTCTCCCAAAAATTTGAACTGAACATGAAAAAGTGTAAAAAAAAAGTTGGAATTTGAGATGTGGGACACAACTTTCTTTTTGGGGTGAACCTGAAATTTCAAATTTTTCAAGCTCAAAACAACCCAAATTCAAAAAGGTGTTCAGAACTGTTTTTCGAGTTTTTGAGGGCTAAACTGCAAAAATTTTCAAAGTTCCGGACGGTGACTAGGCCTTATTTGTGATGAAAACAACTTTTATTTTGGAGTTTCATGTTTTTTCAAGTTTAGTACAAAATTTGATTTTGATGAATTTTTGAATTCCATCATCAATTTTTCCTTTTAACTTGTTTCAAAGGTGTTTTCTACATTTTTACATCAGAGATGTCACAATTAAAAAGAGAATGGAAATTATTCACGGTTAGTGATTGTTCCAAAACTTAAAAAGAGAATGGACTACACAGCCTAATGATGAAGAGGACACACACTTCGTTGTCTGTGACATCCCTGAATGTTAAGTGCTCTAAAAAACACATTCAAACAGGATGGAAGGGTAGCAATGGCGGGATAGCACAGCAAAAATTGATCAAATTCAATATTTTTAAAATTCAAATAAAGGCCTTTTTGACACCCAACGGAAATCTCAAGAATTTTATAACTAAACTTAAAAATCTCTAAAAATAAAAATGTTTTCATCACAAATAAGCCTAGTCACTGGTTGGAAACTTTTTGAAAATTTTGCAGCTTAGCCCCATCAAAAAACTCGAAAGCCATGCAGAACGCCTGTTTGAAAA
>JACEFO010002874.1:0-109831 GCA_015342445.1 Digitaria exilis
GAGAATTCGGCCAGAGATAAACATTTCTCCCAATTCTTCCCGTAATGGATAACACAAGCTCGAAGCATATCCTCAAGTATTTGATTTACCCTTTCCGTCTGCCCATCGGTTTGAGGGTGATATGCCGAACTACGGATCAGTTTTGTGCCTAGGGATAGTTGCAATTGTTCTCAAAAGCTTGCTACGAATTGAGTACCATGATCTGAAATTATCGTCTTGGGTACCCCATGTAGACAAACGATCCGTTCCAAATAAATCTCAGCGTACTTCTTAGCGGTATAATGGTATTGACCGAAATAAATGTGCGGTCTTGGTAAGGCGGTCCACAATTACCCAAATAGAGTCATGCCCCTGAGGGGTTCTAGGAAGTCCAACAATGAAGTCCATGCTTATATCTTCCCACTTCCATGAGGGAATAGGTAGAGGTTGAAGCGTGCCTGCTACCTTCAAGTGGCTAGCCTTAACCCGCTGACACGTGTCACATTCCGACACATACGTGGCAATTTCTTGCTTCATCCTAGTCCACCAAAGTTCTGTTTCAAATCTTGGTACATTTTGGTGCTACCGGGATGGATAGAAATTTAGAGAGATGGGCCTCATCCATAATCTTCCTCCGGAGTTGAGTGTTTTTGGGCACCACGATGCGATGTCCAAACCACATCACTCCCTGCCCATCTAGCCGGAAACACCTATATTTTTCCTTGACATTCTCCTTTGACAATTTCCTTTTAAGGATTTTAATCTTTGCGTCATTTAATTGGGCTTCAATAATCTGATCGTGCAAGGTTGGTTCAACTGAAATATGGTTGAAGTACCCGTGCGGAACAATCTCTAAGTTGAGCTTTGCCATTTCATGGCACAAGGTGTCAGCATAGGACTCCATAGAAAGACAATGACAATGAACCTTGCGGCTTAGTGCATCCGCAACCACATTAGCCTTGCCGGGGTGATAATGCACACTAAGGTCATAGTCCTTTGCTAACTCCAACCATCTTCGCTGCCTCATATTCAAATGTGCCTGAGTGAAGACATATTTGAGGCTCTTGTGGTCGGTGTATATGTTGCATGGAACACCCATCAGATAGTGTCTCCACATCTTGAGAGCATGAATAACCGCTGCTAACTCAAGATCATGCGTGGGGTAGTTTTGCTCATGAGGCCGAAGTGCTCGAGAAGCATAAGCAATGACTCGGTTCTCTTGCATGAGGACACAGCCAAGTCCGGTGCCTGAAGCATCGCAATAGACATCATAGGGCTTGGTGCAATCGGGTTGAGCTAAAACTGGGGCTGAAGTTAAATGTTTTCTCAAAGTGTGGAAAGCCTCATCACATTTGTCATTCCACTCAAATTTGACTCCCTTCTTTAAGAGTTCGGTCATGGGTTTCGCAATCCGAGAGAAGTCCGGAATAAAACGGCGATAATAACCGGCTAAACCTAGAAAACTCCGAATCTCATGGACAGAGGTAGGTGGTTGCCAATCCAGCACCTCTTGCACTTTGGTTGGATCCACGGATATACCATCCTTGGAAACCGTGTGACCTAAGAATTTCACACTCGCTAGCCAGAATTCACATTTGGAGAACTTGGCGTAGAGCTGATGGTCTCTCAATCTTTGAAGAACAATGCGAAGGTGCTCGGCATGCTCTTCCTCATTCTTGGAATATATAAGAATGTCGTCAATGAAAACCACCACGAACTTGTCTAGTTCTGACATGAAAACCGAATTCATGAGGTACATGAAGTAGGCTGGGGCATTAGTGAGTCCAAATGACATGACCAAGAATTCATAAAGCCCGTAACGAGTAGAAAAGGCAGTCTTTGGAATGTCACAAGGTCGGATTTTTATTTGGTGATAGCCAGAGCGAAGGTCAATCTTGGAGAACACTCTGGCGCCAGCTAGTTGGTCAAACAGGACGTCAATACGGGGGAGTGGGTACTTGTTTTTAATAGTCACCGCATTGAGAGGCCAGTAATCGATACACAACCTCAAAGAATGGTCCTTCTTCTTCACAAAGATAGCGGGACATCCCCAAGGTGACACACTAGGACGAATGAAACCTTGTCTACCAGTTCTTGGAGTTGAATTTTTAATTCAGCCAATTCATTGGGTGGCATTCTATATGGTCTCTTTGATATAGGTGCCGTGCCAGGTTGGAGTTCAATCACAAATTCAATGTCCCTATCCGGCGGCATCCCAGGTAAGTCATCCGGAAAAAACATCGGCATACTCACATACCAACGGAATGTCCTTTAGTTGCGTTTCTACCATTGTATAAGCACAAGCATCGACACAATTCCGTTGTGGCAGATATAGCACACCAGGGCCATGTGTAGGCGAGTTTATTTCAACAACTCGTTCCGCAACATCTAGCACAACCACACCATTAAATTACATTGTCTCAAAAGATTTAAAAGGGAGCTCAACTCCATCTAGCCTATTACAATCTGAAGCCAAAATTTAGGCTAAGCGGAGGAGTAATCATGCTACTACCACTTCTAGAAATCATCTAGGTTGTTAGCGGTAGCCTCACTGCCCATAGGTGATGGTGGAGCTGGAAGGGGCGGCATGTCATCCTCAGTATCCATGTCGGAGTCGGGGGCCTCTCCTTCCCCATGCTCTCCCTCCTGCTCAAGAAGGTGCTGAGCATCATGGGTGGCTAACATGGCATTGGCATGCTCCAAGGTACCGAGCACTTCCTCAAGCTCTTCCCTTGTTTGGGCTAGCTCATTTTGGACATTGTTGTGCGCGATGTGGAGGTCAGTCAATTGCCTTTCCAAATCAGCAATCATGGCGTCCCTGGTGCTCACCTCAATGGACAATGAGGTCCTCTCAACCCCAATGTCACGGGCACGGACAGACATGTCCATGGCAAGGTTGAGCATCTCGCTCTGCGACCGTCCTAAATGTGCCTGCAAGCGGTGGTAAGCTCGGATCCACCTCATCATAAGTGCAGCTGCAGCGACGGGATTCTCCGCCATCCTCAAAGGGGAGCTAAGATAGCGCCTCATCCAATGGGGATCGTCCGGCTGGGTCGGTGGGAACAACCCAAGCAACTGTTGCTCCACCAAGTCCTGGTTCTGAGCACAAAAAGAACTGATGACATTCAAGCAGCTAGCTCACAAGTAGTCTCCATGTGGTGTCCATGAACTTCCACACTCCAAGTGGGGGAGCTAGGACACGGTGGATGGCGATATACCACCAAACGCACACGAGATCGGGTCACACCTCGGTCTCGGATGAGGGTTCTCTCATATTGTGGCGGGGTAGGGTAATCGAGCGCCTGCAAAACTGACCACAGAATGCTAGGGAAACCTTCCCATCCCAGGCAGTCTCAAAAGGAAACATCGTTGGGGTAGCTGGCCAAGTCAGCGTGAGCGTCCATTCTGAACCAAAAAGAAAGGGCATGGGTGAGAACCGGTTAGCGCCAAGAAAATAAAACAGATTCTGTACAGTGTAGTAAAAATTATAAAACTCGACATCTACCAGCTCAAAAATTCCCAAATTTGTCCAGGACATTGCTTAAGTAATTCCAAACAAGTTTCTTGTTGGAGGTTTGAGCAGAATCTGTCGTTAAGACGGTGTAAAAATTTAATTTTTATCTCACTGTTCCCAGAAATTTCCAGCAGACAGGGGGTTACCATTTTAAACATAAATCCATTTCTACTGAACCATTTTCATTGAAATTTCTACAGCATAAACTTCATAACATTTATGAAAACTTTCATGTTTAACACTTTTTCATTGACAACTTTTTCAGTTTCGAATTAATGGTGCAAACAGGCTGGTTTCGGCAGGGTTTTGGTTGTGATTAAATTTTTACGGCGGTTCGATTGGTCACGTGTTAAGGTTCAATATTATTTCAGTGAAATGCAATGCATGAGCAGCCTATTCGTTCTCACCAACACACATGCCAATAAACATTTGGCCTACGAAGTTAGTGCCGGTGGCTAGGCAATATCCGTCTCTCCCTATATTATCTAGCCGAACTTTTCTAACCGTTCATCATATGGAAATCGTGGTTAGTGTACCTGCAGAAAATTCCATTCCAGAGCATATATAATTAACCTTTCGTGCCAACACTCACGAAAGCGTCTCCATTCATTACCACCCACTATAGAGGTGGCACCCGAACGTTCAACATTGAACGGGCAATGTTCATATGTCACCAAGGCAACATATTGACAATTTCATACGCTCATGAAATAGCGTATTGACTTTGTGCCGCCATCATATTTGCATATGATGCCGTCATACGCTACAGCAATCGCCGTACCTTGCGCCCACCATGCTATTCTATTTTCATACGCCATCACAGCGTATTGACTATGTGTCGCCACTATATTTTCATATAGTGCCGTGGTACGTTACAGCAATCGCCGTACCTTGCGCCCACCATTGCGTAAAGTAAATGACAGAATGAAATGTGCTGGAAGTCAGTATAATATATTATTAGCCACCTATCATATCGTGATCCCTTAACCCACATAGGCTTCACGCTCTAGGTAACATCCTTAGCGGTCCTAAGAATAATGTTCCATCGCAATGCGCGGCGGAAGTACGAGTTGGCAAGTTTTATTCCAAAATGTTTATTTAAGGTTTGTTGCTCTCTCCGGTGCCTGTTTTGGCTCTGATGCCAGCTGTGGCGGACCAGTCCGAAATTATTCCAAGTTAAGTACCCCTGGACCACTAATCGAGTAGTCAGGCACTTAATCCGGAATAAGCTGGAGCGCCGTCGGATTAAACCCGATTTAACCACGTACTTTCTTGATCGAAACAACAAGCACGCCCACACGAAGGTGAGTTCCAGAGATTACAACATTCCACAAATTTAACAAACATAAATAGTATTGCAAAGTTATTACAAACCAAGTTTGAATTTAAATCAGAGTATCATGTTCAAGCAGCGGAAGTAAATAGCTCATTGCAGCGGAATAAAAAGGTTCATTGCAGCGGAAAGAAACTAGCATCGATACATCGTAACACCATGATGAAGCCTGCCATGGTTCTACTCCTCCCGTTCCTCGGCAGAGGACGGAACCCACTCGATGTGCCATCCAGGGGGAACCTGGGTAGGCCAAGTAAGGGCATCGACTGCCACATCCAACACCGTACCTGTAAATAAAAGCCACAAGCAAGGCTGAGTATACTAATACTCAGCAAGGCTTACCCGTCGGGTGAAAACTACATCACCGACATCTAGACATGAGAGGCTTTTGGCTGGTGGGTTTGTTTGCCAAAAAGCAACTAAGAGTAGATCCTTGCTTTCATAGTTTTAGCATCATATTCTAGTAGATTTAACCATTCTAGATTAGCATCCTCTCTAAGCATACAAGTGGTGCAATACAATTTAATTCATACAACAAGTTCATCAATCTCATAGTTCCACTTGTTACTCAATGCAGCAAGGCGGTCAAGCAGTCTCATTAACCGCGAGAAGCGGACAGTTCGAACCGAATTTTGCTACCTGGCCAGGGGAAACCCAACACACACGGATAATTCTTGCTATAAAAGTTACAAGCACTTCCCAACCTTTCCCATCGATCCACAATTCGGAACCGGGTCCACTTCCTTAGGATAAAGGTTTACGGCTTCACTCACAGCATCACGCATATATCCACAAGTGTACGGCAGGGGAAACAAAAGTTTCCAAGGAGAGATGGCTATCGGCCCTAGCTGCTTCAATCTGGTACCGGGCTTACCGATTCCCATATATCGGCATGCATGTGGTACGTTCAAAAACTTGACACACTCAACCACATGTTTCGACCTTAAATCAATTATCATACATGGACGGGAGATCTACATCTACCATCCCGCCCGTCCATCCTTATGATTCCAACATAAGTAAAGACAAGCAACTCCTATGTCTCGCGAGTGACAGGAAATCACTCGACTTGTAACGGACCAAAAGCAATGCCCTATCGATCCTTTCATACTAGTGTTGCAAGTCATAGGTACTAGAAATGTGCAGCTCAGGTATTCAATCAACTCCTTGAAACGTAAATGCACAAGCATGGGGAATTCATAGATGCATAAACTTTAAAGGTTAGGTTATGCTTCGGGGCTTGCCTTCTTGCGCTAGCTGGGGGTTAGCCTCCGGGTCGACCGTTCCTTCGTTGGCACCGTTCTCCGGGATGCCTTTTCCATCGGCGGGGATGAGATGGTAGAAGCCGTCCGCAACTGCGCCTTCTACATGAGATGCATAACTTATAGTGGCTGCCTGGTGATTCCAAAACTAAGGCCTTGAAGGCCATATTCACCTAGACATGCTAAAGTACTACTTCCTCCTTCACAAAATTAGAGGAGGGGTGTGGAAAAAATTGTACGCATCTTTGATGGTGATTGTGTACATATATAAAAGAATTTCCATTTATTATTTTGAGGTTTGGTGCTGTTCGGGAATTTTAGACTTTCCATGTTTTATTTTAATTAATTATCAAAAAGGTCTATTCTTTTATATAACTCAGTTCCACCTTAATTTCTTCTCATTTTTGTTTCTCAGTTTCTGTTCATCCTTTTTATCTATAAACTTTATGACAGCTACTGGAGTATAAGAGTTAGGCTCACTCCAAAATTTAGCTAAAACTGAGCTACACAGAATTTATTAAAAATAGTACACACTGCTGCTTAAAGAAACAAGATAAATTCATATAAAATCGAAAATACATCCAAATCTGGAAATTTTCCTACCAGAGCTAGTCATGAGTGCAAGGAGGGCTCTGGCCAAGTGGTGACTAAAAATAACCCTTGGACAGTCCTCAATAAATTTCTATCCGAAAACACATATCTATTTATTTGCTAGTCTAAACAGAGCAAAAATTAAGTTTTGTATTTTAGCCAGATGTGCTAACAAGTTCTTAGGCCTCTAGAGAAAAATGGTGATTTTTAGCTGCATGGATTATTTTTAATAATTTCAGGACTGCAAAAAGACAGGAATCACAAATTAATTCATAACCGAAGCTAAAGTCCATATTTTTAGGTCCCCTTTGGACACAAGGTGTCCAAAGTCACTGCAAACAACATATCCAAAGCTCAGCTCTAGCGGAGCTCTGGATTTGACATGGTGCACAAGTTTCTAAATTCACAGTTTGAGTTTTAATTCAAAATTGGTTCACCAAAAGTACCAACATGCTAACATGAGATTGGAGTTTACAATCTCACGAGTCCAGGGAGTATTTTTGTGCATTTTTCTGATTTTTGTACGATTTTTGGTGGATTTTACAAGATTTCGGGAAAAAGGGTTAAACCTTAAGAATCTTTTTACGCGCCGGCCCTTGAATCTTTTGAAACTTCGCGAACAGGTCCCTGGCTTTTTCACTGGGAACCCTAGAAAAACGAACAAGATGAACAAAGGTCCTTGGCTCGTCGCCGGAGTTGCGCCGGCCAAACGACGGCGAGATAGGGTCGGGGAAGTGGGGGAAAAGAACCAGTGGCTCACCACGAGTCGATTGGTGGCGGTTGGGAGGCCGGGGGAAGCTCGGAGTTCGCCGGCGACGTGCGGTAGCGGTGCGGCCGCCGCGAACTCGATTCCGGCGAGGGTGGTGGATCTCGTCGGGGTTGGAGGGGTCCTAGAGCACCAGTGAGACTCGGCGAAGCTAGTGGAGGGCTCGGTTGACCTCGGGGAGGGCTCGGAGTAGGGGCTCGACGTGCGCGTGCTCCGGCGGCCGGAAATGCGGATTTGGGGGAAAATCCGATTTCTCGCCGGAGAGTTGGGGAGAGCTCGCGAGAAGTGGTGGAAATGGAAGCTCGGGAAGTGGTCTAGCTCTGTGCGCGAGGGATTTGGGAATGGTGGAGGGACGAGGACGAATTTGGCTACGAAGTTCGGCTCGGTCCGCGCGGCTGGAGGTTGAAGACGACGGAAGCGAGCGCGAGGGAGTGAACTGGTGAAGTGCGCGAGCTAGGGGAGAGTGTGAGGGGCTCGGTGGTGTACTTTGGCACTCTAGAGAGGGGACGTGCTGCCTCGGGAGCGCGTGTGAGGAGTGATGGTCGACTTGACGCGCCATTGATGCGCCGAGCTCGAGCAGAGCGCGCGCGCGGGGTTGGGCGGCGAAGATTATCACGTGAGGGAGTGGAAGATCCTCTGCAGAGCATCTTGGCGCGGAGTGAGGAGGGAATCTGCTGCGGAGAGGCTCTGCGCGGCGCACGCGCGCGGCCACAGCGGCGCTCGACCGCCATGATGGCGCTCGCGCGGCGCGAGGTGAGACGTGCTGTCAAGCGGCGACGTGACGGCGCGGGAGGCTTGGACAAACGCGCGAGGACAAGAGCCACCCGACGCCGCGGCTTGGCCGGCTCGGCGCGGTCTCCGCCGCTCGCCGGCCACGTGGCGGCCGAGCTCCGGCCAGGCGCAGAGCGCGCTAGGGCCGACCTGGCAGCTCCGTGGAGCTCCTCTGCCCCCTTTGAATTTTCTCCAAAAATTTGAACTGAACATGAAAAAGTGTAAAAAAAAAAAGTTGGAATTTGAGATGTGGGACACAACTTTCTTTTTGGGGTGAACCTGAAATTTCAAATTTTTCAAGCTCAAACAACCCAAATTCAAAAAGGTGTTCAGAACTGTTTTTTGAGTTTTTGAGGGGCTAAACTGCAAAATTTTCAAAAGTTCCAAACGGTGAATAGGCCTTATTTGTGATGACAAACAACTTTTATTTTTGGAGATTTTCAAGTTTAGTACAAAATTTTGATGAATTTTTGAATTCCATCATCACTTTTTCCCTTTTTAACTTGTTTCAAAGGTGTTTTCTACATTTTTACATCAGAGATGTCACAATTAAAAAGAGAATGGTAAATTATTCACGAGCTTAGTGATTTGTTCCAAAAACTTAAAAGAGAATGACTACACATGCCTAATGATGAAGAGGACACACACTTCCGTTGTTGTGACATCCCTGATGTTAAGTGCTCTAAAAACACATTCAAAACAGGATGGAAGGGTAGCAATGGCGGTAGCACACAAAAATTGATCAAAATTCAATTTTTAAATTCAAATAAAGGCCTTTTTGACACCCAACTGAAATCTCATGAATTTTATACTAAACTTAAAAATCTCCAAAAATAAAAGATGTTTGTCATCACAAATAAGGCCTAGTCACTGTTGGAAACTTTTGAAAATTTTGCAGTTAAGCCCCTCAAAAACTCGAAAAGCCAGGCAGAACGCCGGTTTGAAAATGGCCTGTTTGAGTTTGAAAAATTTGAAATTTCAGGTTCACCCCAAACAGAAAGTTGTGTCCCACTTTTCAAACTCCAACTTTTGTATTTGCACTTTTTGAAGTGTAGTTCAAATTTTTGGAGTTTAAGCCGCTGCACCGCTGCACCAGAGATGCTCCACGGCGTCGCGACAAGCGCACTATCGCGGCCCGCAGTGGCCGGCAGTGGCCGCCACATGGGCGGCGAGCGGCGGCGACCCCGCCGAGCCGGCCAGAGCCGCGGCAGAAACGTCCCGCTTCCCCGTGCCCACGCCGGCGCCATCGCCCGGTAATTTCCCGCGTCGAGTCGCCCGTCGTCGCGCGGCGCGCCATCATGGCGGCTGCCGCTGCGGCGCACGCCGGCCCGAGCTGTTCAGCAACTCGATTCCAGCCCGCTTCGCGCCAAACGAGCAATGCCAAAGAAGCTTCACCCGTCCATGCCGCGATCTCCCTCCCCCAACCCGCGGCTGCGCTCTGCCCGAGCTATCAGGGCCATCAATGGCGGCCCGACAGCCCGAGCTCACGAGCACGCCACCTCCCGAGCTGCCCCGACCTCTTGTAGTTGCCCAAGCGACTACCAAGCGACTCACTTTGCTCTCCTCACTCAATGCCCTGCCCTTCTCCTCCTCCTCGCGCTCTCTCCCCCTTCTTCCACCTCTGGCCGCCGCGAAACCGAGCTCGAGCTCGAGCTCGTGCCGTGCGCGTCAAAATCCTCCTCGCTCCCTCCACCAAACTCCAATCCACTACACCCATGGCTCACCCACTCTCTTAGTTAGCCTCTCGAGCCATTCCCAACCAAAACCGAGCGCTATACCTCGGGAATCGACGAGATTTCTCGCCGTTCCTCCATTTCCGACGCCGAGCTCCACCTCCACGTCGAAAAATCCACAACAAATTGTAGAAAAATCAGAAAAATGCACAAAAATACTCACTGGACTCGTGAGATTGTAAACTCCAATCTCGTGTTAGCATGTATACACTTTTGATGAATAGTTTTTGAATTAAAATTCAAACTCATTTTTTAGAATCTTGTGCACCATTTCAAATCCTGAGCTCTTCTGGAGCTGAACTTTGGATATGTTGCTTTTGATGCCTTTGGACGCCTTGTGTCCGAAGAAGACCTAAAATTTTGGACTGTAGCTTCAGTTATGATTTATTTTGTGATTCCTGTTCTAGTTTAGTTCTCCAATTATTAAAAATAATCCATGCAGCCAAAAATCACTATCTTTCACCAGAGGTCTAGGAACTTATTAGCACATGTGGTAAAAATGCTAAATTTAATTTTTGACCCTGTTTAGGCTCCCAAATAAATAGATGTTGGTTTTCGGATAGAAAATTTTTGAGGGCTGTCCAAGTGTTATTTTTATCCACCACTTGGTCAGAGCCTCTCTTTCACTCATGTATAGCTCTGGAGTGAGCCTAACTCTTATACTCTAGTAGCTGTCAAAAAGGAACAAAAATGAGACGAAACTAGAGTAAAATTGAGTTTTATAAAAAGAAATAGAACACTTTGATAATTAATCAAATGAGGAGCACGTTAAGACTAAAATTCTAGAACTGCACCCTTGCTTAAAAATGATAATATGAACTGTTGTATATGTGTACACAATCACCATCATGAAGGCGTAGAAATTTCCACACACCGCCTCTAATTTTGTGAAGAAGAAAATAGGTCACTAGTAGGTCTAGGTGAATATGGCCTTCAAGGCCTTGCATTTAGATCACTTAGGCAGTCACCTTAAAGTTGTGCATCACATGTAGAAGGCGCTCTCGCTGACGGCACCTACAACCTCGTCCCCGTCAACGAAGAAGAAGTCCCCGAGGGTGGTGCCGACGTCGTCGTGATCGACCAGGAGCCTGACAGTGGATTAGCTCAAGAAGGCAAGCCCCGGAGCATAACCTAACTTTTAAATCGTGCAACTATGAATTTATTTATGCTTGTGCATTTGCGTTCTAGGTATTGTATGAATACCTTAGTTGCATAATTCTAGTACCTATGTCTTGAAATACTAACATGATAGGATCGATAGAGCAATGCCTTTAGGACCGTTACAAGTCTAGTGATTTCCTGTCACTCGCGAGATATAGGAGTTGCTTGTCTTTATTTATGCTGGAATCATAAGGATGGATGGGCAGGATGGTATGTGTAGATCTCCCGTCCGTGTATGATAATTGGATTAAGGTCGAAACGTGTGGTTCTGTGTGTCAAGTTTTTGAACGTACCACACGCATGCCGACCTATGGGAATCGGTAAGCCCGATACCAGATTGAAGCAGCTAGGACCGATAGCCATCTCTCCTTGGAAACATTTTGTTTCCCTTGCTGTACACATGTGGATATATGCGTGATGCCGTGAGTGAAGCGGTAAATCTTTATCCTAAGGGAATGGACCCGGCGCCGAATTGTGGATCGATGGGAAAGGTTGGGTAGTGTTTGTGCCTTTTACAGCAAGCATTATCCATATGTGTTGGGTTTCCCCTAGCCAGGTAGCAAAATTCGGTTCGAACTGTCCGCTTCTCGCGGTTAATGAGACTGCTTGGCCGTTGTGCTGCATTGAGTAACAAGTAGAACTATGAGGATGATGAACTTGTTGTATGTACTAAATTGGATTGCACCACTTGTATGCTTAGAGAGGATGCTAATCTAGAATGGTTAACTGTACTAGAATTTGATGCTAAAATTTTGAAAGTAAGGGATCCACTCTTAGTAGCTTTCTGGCAAAACAAACCCACCAGCCAAAAGCCTCTCATGTCTAGAAGTCGGTGATGTAGTTTTCACCCGACGGGTAAGCCTTGCTGAGTATTAGTATACTCAGCCTTGCTTGTGGCTATTTATTTCAGGTACTACTTTGGATGAGGCAGTGAGTTCCGTCACTTGGCCAACCCAGGTTCCTCCTGGCTGGCATGTCGAGTGGGTTCCGTCCTCTGCCGAGGATCGGGAGGAGTAGCACCACGGTCGGCTTCATCGTGGTGTTGCTATGTATCGCCGTTAGTTATTTCCACTGCAATGAACTCTCCTACTTTGATTTGAAATTCGAACTTGGTTTGTAATAACTTGATGTGACTATTTATGTATGTTGAATTTGTGGAATGTTGTAATTTCTGGGACTCACCTTCATGTGGGCGTGCGTGTTGTTTCGATCGTGAAAGTACGTGGTTAATCGGGTATAATCCGACGGTGCTCCAGCTTATTCCGGATTAAGTGCCTGACTGCTTGATTAGTGGTCCAGGGGTACTTAACTTGGAATATTTCGAGGTGGTCCGCCACAGTTGTTGGTCAATAGTCTATATATACGCTCCTCTCATGAACTGCACGTAGCTTTGCTAGGGCTGCAAGCAAAAAAGCCCTAGTGAGAGTAGGATCATGCTTACTCGGCGGTCTCTCTAGCCTAGACGCCTCCATCTGAAGTTGGCCAACATGACACATCAAATGTTTGACACTAATTAGGAGTGTAAACGATTAAATAACTGCAAAACTAACTACATAGATGGACTAGAAATCACGAGACGTATCTACCATGTCTAATATGTGCCCTCATTAGCAAATTTTTTTAATGACAGGTAACTGTAGCACGCCGATGCCTCTACATATGTGTACTACTCCTACACAACTCAAATTTGCACACACGTGAGAGCAACTCATGTAGGATTTGGCCTCCTAGTCCATCAAAATAGTGAAGGAATAGGAAAAATGTAGGTCGTTTTGAGGATGCTACCAACTGCAATCCTAGTAGTTGTTGGCACTCCTTAGCCTATACGAGAATAACTCCGCAAGCGCACAGAGACCGATGTAGCCTTTCACCAGGGGAGTGATACCTGGGATATCGAATCCAAAGAACGGCAGACGCGACTAGCCTAAATCTAGTTAACCGGACCCCACCAAGGAAAAGAATGGCAAGGGTAGAGGGCCTAACTTTCAGATAGCCTACAATTACTCTAGTAAAAACTTGTCTACTAACCTAATCTGCTTCGGCGGCTGGAAGAGGAAGGGTCCAGACGGAGTAGAAGGGGGACCCAACGGCAACCTGCTACTACTGCTATGAAAACACCCAAACGTTGTGGTCGCACAAAGGACGGACAAGGCTGTCACCACTTGCCGCCTACAACTCTCTTTCCGTGGGGTGGAACACAACCCAAGGTAACTATAAAGTCTAGCTACCGCACCTACACTATCAAGATACTGACTACTGCCTAGCGCTAAGGCAGAGAAAACCCAAATGGACAGGCTAATGTCCACGCAGACAAGGGATCCCACAGATCAAATGCTAGTGGATAAAGTAAGTACTAAAAGTTAAGTATGAACTAGCGAGAAACTGAAAGTAGACGAAGAACTTAACTTACTCAAAAGCTTGTTCCCTAGGGGTGGCTACAAAAGTAGAGGAAGATCAAGACACTCCTCAATTCCTCTCCTCAGCTCTGCTTCCGCTAGAGACCTCACCCCTCACTCTCCCTATTCTACGAATATGTAGACTACAACTTCAAGAATCTATCCTTCTCCTATGGAATGGTGTGTCTTGAGAGTGAAGGGAACTGCTCCTTTGATAGCTTGAGTAGGTCGGTTGATCAGCTTAGAGTGTAAGCTACCTTGCCATGCAACCGCCATCCGAGGCTCAACCGAATTGGCGTCGGTGCCTGGCCGTTCGGCCGGCCTCTGGCCGATCGGCCAGGGATAGGTGCCATCTGGCACCGCCTTCCATAGGTACGGTTCTGATCTTCTCCTGGTGTCGGTAGTTGTGACGGTTACCGACCATAGACAGTTAGGCCATGCAAGGTGCTTCTATCCATGTGCTATGCCTTTTGGTCCTATGAAATCTGGTGAAATGTTGGCGGTAAAACTCATCAATATTGACCGCCAACACACCCCCACACCTGAACTTTGCTAGTCCCGAGCAAACATAAAATTTATATCCTGAGGACTTAGCAAAACTTAGGCCCATGAGATCATATCAATGCATAACAGTTATTTCTAAGCTTTCTCTCATACCTTGGATTCACGGTGGCTAACATTTCCTGTCCGCCCATTGGCTTCCAGAATTACTTCACAAGGTAAGATCCTTCTCCTCATTTGCTGCTTTGGAGGTTTTCTAATACTTTTAAAATGAAATCATGGCATTCCTCAAATTGTCTCAAGACTCTCGATCACTCCATGTGTATCTCCTCACTAAGGTTCAGGATGAACCTTGCACCTATTTCTAAGGCTGAAGGTGGAGCTTGAGGTATCGATATTTAGGGATCGACATCTCCATCTATATTGTAAGACCAAAAACCTTGCCTCTAGGGAATATATTCCTTTTCACACAATGACCAAAGTGCAAGTGTAAGATGGCGACATCTCTGAGGTATTTCTTTTTCTTTCCTTCATCTTTCCCTTTCTTCTCTTTTTTTTTAGACGAAGAGCTTGAGCATGATACTCAAATGTCTTTCATCTCTTTTCTTTAAGGGGGATGAAGAAGTATTACATTTGTACCTCAGACTTTATGTCGTGAACGTGTACGTGAATGGCCAAAGTGCTAGAAGAACAGATATCCACACTAAAGGCAAAAGCGTTTGAGCAAACTCAAGATGTCGATGAAGATCATGTAATTCAGGCTTTTCCATGTTATGTATATATTTGGCTTTGGTAGGACTGGATAATTATTGAGACAAGAGGAAGCCATGTTGTTTTAAGTTTTGAAAAAAAAAACAAACTTCTCTCCAAGCATTGAATTCAGATAAGATCAAACACAAGCATTGTCATCTCATGGGAGCCAATAGGTAGATTGAAAATGATCCTAAAATAATAGTTCCAAAGGCAAAAGATACTTGCATAAGAAATTACACTTAGGCAGAGAAAGAGATCATGGTTGAAATCATCTAATCTCCTATTTCATTTTAGTTAAATTATTATCTGTGCATAACCGATGAAACAGGATGGAGATGTGCAAACCTGAGCGTGGCAACCGGGCCACGGATTTTGATTGTGTTGTGTGGCCGGCCGGCCAGGATCTGGCTGCTCGTCCAAGCGTTTTCTCCGTTCTGTTCTTTTCAAATTTTGGAGCGTGTAGCTTTGAACGAGGTGACGTGGCAAAGTCGCGACGATGGAAATTTGCGTGAAGTACGGCCGGTCGGCCGTGGCCTGGCCGATCGGCTGGACACGGGCACGTCTGGCAACAAGTTTTGCTCTGTGTATCATGTACGTCCTGTTCGCCGCGTTTCTCTGAACACTTTGTAAACATGAGAATAGGGGGTGTGGTTGGCACACAAGTGTGTACCAACCACTCATGGGACAAGCAATTAAACAAATCAAATTTTATTCAACTTCTTAGGGAGGTGCTGCATACATGAATGAAACACGTTTGAAAAGGGAAATTGGAAAGGGAAATAAACTAAAGCACCTAAAACCTAAGTATCTAGCCTAGCCCGACCCCTAATCCCTAAGATCCGGAATCTGGATGGCTTCTGTGTGCCCTGTCGCCTTTGCGAGGCGCTTGAGCTTGGCACTAAGTGCCCTACGCAGTGTGTCCATCTTGTCATCCGTCTCCATCCTGGCGATCTCGGACTCAGCGACGCGCTTGTTCATGTTGTTCACTTCAAGCTTCAGCGCAGCCACCTGCTTCCGGAGTGCCCGGACCTCCTCCTCGTCGTCGTCGTCGTCCGACCACTCCATGATCCCTGGGGGACCACGGATCGGTGGTGGCGAACGGTGACGCCTCAGCCTCTCCGGCGTGGAGTCCACCGACTCCGGTGGGACAACGTTGAGTGGCGGTATGAGGACCATCCCGATGCCAGGTCCAGTCACACGGTAGCGTGGTGGACTGCCGGGTGTGTACTCTGGCGACTTGGCACGAGGGACGGAAGAGATCGCCTGCTTCCCGGTGGGGGAGAAGACAATCTTCTTCGTAATGGCCTTTCGAGGACAAAGGATCCCCTTGGTTGGCCTTCTGGTCCGCTGCATCCCAGGGCTAATGATGCCCTTCCATGCGGGGGATCCCACACAAGCTCCAGGCAAACGGCCTCGGGCTGAGGCCAATCAGCCTGCTTCCAGTCGGCCGGCCAGGGGTTGGCGCCCCCTGGCCTCCTGTCGCGTGGCGACGGCCTCCACGAATGCCACCTTCTCGATGATCTGTAGACTGCGGGACAAAGACGGCTCCATGATAGGAGAGGTGGGTGAGTACGGCGATACCTCGATGTTGGATGCTGATTTTGGGCTAGAGGTGTCCTTGAGGCTAACCATGGTGGTAGGATCTCAGAGGTTCTGGGTTTGGGGAGAGAGGAGGCAGCGAGAGGTTCTGAGGAAGACGATGTGGTTGCCTTTCGATTTTATAACGATGTTTTAACCAGAGGCTCCTCGGAATCTCAGAAGGGATAAGATATCAGAAGGTTTGAAACTTGAATTGGAGCGTGGGGGGACGGCGCCTGGTCGATCATCCAGGGCCTGGCCGTTCGGCCAAGGGTGGCCGCGGCTCGGGCTCCTCCTTCTGGAAGGTTCTCTCCTCTCTGCCCTCAGATGGAATTTTGTATCGGTTGGCTAGAAATAGATAAGAAAATAGAGAAAAATATAGAGAATGGGATCCTATATTAGGGTAAGGCCCGTTTTAAGTCTGGCGAAGACTATGGATATATTTATTCCTATATCTCGGATAGCTCGAAGACATCCATCTCTTCGAGGTCTGGCATTTCGGGCTCAAGGAATATGATGCGGACATTGACTACATTCTGAGTACGACTACAGAAGACACGGCGCCAGAAGATCAGGCGCCTTTGGCCCAGGTGCCCTCTCCTCAAGCGCCTTCACTTGGGCCGATCACACGGGCTCGCGCAAGAGAATTGAACTACATCATGCTATTAAAGAATGAAGGCCCAGCCGCATAGAAGACAGCCCAACAGGAGGCCCAGTTTGTGGCACCTAGGGTTGGCCCCCAGAGGGGTGCCTCCCTTGTTTCCCCTCCTCGGCGTGAGGGCTGCGCCCCTCCTCCTGGATGCCGCCACAAGGGCTGCGCCCCCTTTCCCACCTCTATTTAGATAGACTCCACTTTTATTTTGAGACTTGAGTTTTGTTTTACAAGTTAGCCTCTGCTAAACCGGATCACGCACAAATACGTGCTGACCTTGTGTAATTCAGGACTCCACCTTCGAGTGATATTAAGATTGCTCGCCTCTCATTCTTGTTCGTTTTTCGATTACGCAACAGGAATTGATCTTCGTGATCAGGCTGATTTTGCTTCCACAGGATCGGTAACCACAGGGAGTTGGTTCAGCGATTGCATTGGCGCTTCGGGTTCGCTCGTCGTAGTCGGATCGTGAGGGACACCTCCCACCAATCGAAGTTATCCCCCACTCACCGAAAGATCAGGCACTCTGCCTCTATCAAGTGGTATCAGGATTCCAGGTTGATCGGTGAGTTTATCGAGTGTTTGTTTTTCATACCTACCGTCCACTCAAACCAAAACAAACATTTATTTTGCTAGGTTTAGATCCTTTGTCCTAGCACCATTGAGCCTCGCACTATCTTTCAATACTTTGCGTTGTTGAATTTGTGCGCTTCTACGTTCTTTTGTCGCTGGTTGCATTGTGTTCTCCACCACCGTTCCGCACACCGTCGCCGCCAGGCCACAACCCTAACCTGTTTTCCCCGCGCCTTTTCCCCCCTATTTCCGCTGCACACCGCCTTTACTGATCTCAGCCGCAACCCCCTGGTTGCGCCCACTAGATCACGCCCACCCCGACCCTCCCTTGTCGCGCCCACCAGATCACCCTTTGTTTTCGTGTGTTTCTTTGGAAAGAAATTAGTGAAACAAAAACAGAAAGGTCAAACAAAAAAAACAAGAGAAGGAAAGCCATCTTGCACACAAAGGCCACCATACCAGCAGTATTCGCGGTTTACTCTCTCGAGAGAGAGAGAGAGATTTTTGTTACCGAAATACCCCAGGATTTTCAGAAAAGTGTGTGAGCAGTTTGACTTTTTGGGACCTCCTTTGTTCATATTATCAGTTTTGAGGCTCCCGGCATAAAAAAAAAAGAAATAAGAAAAAAAAGAAACCCCCTGTTCGGATCCCCTCCTGGGATCGCGCGCCTCCCTGGATCACGACACCGTGGTCCGCGACATCCCCCTAGAGCTGCACGCCTCTCCTTTTCTCCCTTCTTTTTCCTTTTCACCCCTTTTCTGCTTTGTTTCCAGCGACATACTTACGTGGTTTGCACTATTATTCAACTTTGCATTTATTGTTTGATTGTGCTAACCCTTGATTTGAGCGCAGCCTACCCAGAACTACACATATTTCTCCGATGAGCAAACCTTGTTTCCCCAGGCAATCGCTCTTCAATCTCTCGCCGGTACGATTTGTGGTTGCACTTCACCCCTGTGCGTTTGGTAAGACCGTACAAGAATTTGAGAACAGCATTTTAGTGAGCGCCTTGTGAGCCGTCACGCCCCTATTGTTGTCGTTTTGTGTTTGCGCTAACCATGGCAGGCGATGACAAACTGACGGATGCAGTGCTGCAGGACTTGGGACGCGAGTTGACGGACTTGCGGTGGACATCCAGGAAACATAGGGAAGGCTTGAGGAGGCGACCAGGTCATCGAACGAGCGGTTCGATCAGATAGACCTTGCACAGACGGCCGCCAGGACTGAGTTCGACACCCTCATAGTGAGACTTGACACAATGCATGCCACACTTACGGAGTTGCAGAAGGATTATGGAGGTGACACCGAGGCCGACGATGGAGACACTGGCCGCCCACTAATGATTCATTTGCTAAGATTAAATTCAAGATACCCCTTACCCCCTATTTATGGCAAATATGACCATGCTGCATATCTTGATTGGGAACTAGAGGTCGAACAAAAATTTGCATGCCATGATATTCCTGCTAGTTCTCAAGTGAAAGCTGCTATTAGTGAGTTCACTGAGTTTGCCTTAATATGGTGGCGCGAACATAAAAGAAAAAACCCCACTTCTATTCCCACTACTTGGACTCAACTAAAAACTGCCATGCGACGTCGTTTTGTTCCTTCCTATTTTGCATGTGATTTGCTTAACCAAATGCAGCGTTTCCAGCAAGGCCAACAATCTGTTGAAACCTATTTCCAGGCTCTACAAAAAGGTATGATTCGTTGTGGTTTGGTTGAGTCCGACGACGCCATGATGGCACGATTTCGTGGTGGGTTGAACCGCGAAATTCAGGACATTCTTGACTATAAGGAGTATAATGACATGAATATCTTATTTGAATATGCTTGCAAAGCTGAACATGAAGTGCAAGGACGTCGCTCTAGGCCATACACTAACTCTTTTGCAGGTCGCACTTCATCTTTCCGGGTCAGTAGCTCCCGCCACGACACCATCCAGCACCACGGCGCCCAAGCCTGCCAGCGCCTCCCCTTCCACAAGCGTTGCACCCACCCCGAGCCGCACACGGGACATCCAGTGCCATCGATGCAGGGGTTTCGGCCACGTGTTTCGGGACTGTCCCAACAAGCGCTCCTTGCTCATCCGCGATGATGGTGAGTACTCTTCCGCTAGTGATTCTAAGGACACAAAACATACTATGCTTGCCACTAACCATGCAGCTAGGGAGGAGGTTCATGACAACCCCGGCGACGCTGATCGGTTCGAGAGTCTTGTTGCACTCCGTGTTCTTAGTACACAGGTCGCCTCGCTAGAGAACAATCAGCGACACACCCTATTCCATACAAAGGGTGTTGTCCAGGAGCGTTCCATTCGCATCATCATCGACAGTGGCAGTTGCAACAACTTGGCCAGCACCACGATGGTCGAGAAGTTGTCGTTACCCACGCGTAAGCATCCACATCCATATCACATCCAGTGGCTAAATGATGGTGGTAAGATCAAAGTCACACAATCGGTGCGTGTTCCTTTTTCCATTGGGTCTTATTCTGATTTTGTAGATTGCGATGTCATACCCATGGAAGCATGTTCCTTGTTACTAGGTAGACCTTGGCAATATGACACTGATAGCATGCATTATGGTCGTACCAATCATTATTCTATCATGTTTAAGGGTCAGAAAATAATTATTCATCCCATGACTCCTGAACAAATTCTAAAAGATGATCTTGCTCGTGCGGCTAAAGCTAAACAAGAACCTGCATCTACACCATCACCTTCTGCTGAAATCAAGTTGAATGCGCCTGTTTTGCTTGCTGCTCGTTCTGATTTTGATGATCTACGCGCTTCCCAGTCCCCTTGCTATGCTCTCATTTGTGCTGGATTACTTGTTTCACTTGATGCTGCACCACCTTCGGATATTCCCCCTGGGGTTACTAACCTTTTGCAGGAGTACGCGGATGTGTTTCTGAAGGATTTGCCACCAGGCCTTCCCCCGCTTCGAGTATTGAGCACCAGACTGATCTCGTTCCGGGTGCACCGCTTCCGAACCGCGCACCGTACCGCACCAACCCGGAGGAGACAAAGGAAATTCAGCGCCAGGTACAAGCGCTGCTTGACAAGGGCTACATCCGTGAGTCTCTCAGCCCCTGTTCCATCCCGGTATTACTTGTTCCTAAGAAAGATGGTTCCTGGCGCATGTGTGTCGATTGTCGTGCTATTAATAACATCACTATTCGATATCGATATCCTATTCCTCGCCTTGATGATATGTTAGATGAGCTTAGTGGTGCCGTTATATTCACTAAGATTAATTTGCCTAGTGGCTACCACCAGATTCGTATGAAATTAGGTGATGAATGGAAAACGGCTTTTAAAACGAAATTTGGCTTGTATGAATGGTTAGTTATGCCGTTTGGACTGACTAATGCACCCAGCACGTTTATGCGCTTGATGAATGAAGTTCTCAGACCCTTTATAGGCTTGTTTCTTGTTGTCTATTTTAGTGATATCTTGATTTACAGCAAGTCTATGGATGAATATTTGGGTCATTTGCGTGCTGTTTTTGACACGTTACGTGCGGCTAACTTGTATGGCAACATTGAAAAATGCATGTTTTGCACACAACGTGTCTCGTTTCTTGGCTATGTTGTTACTCCACAGGGCATTGAGGTGGACAGCAGCAAGATCAACGCCATCCGCGAATGGCCCACACCGTCGATGGTCACACAGATTCGGAGTTTCCTTGGTCTTGCCGGTTTCTACCGCAGATTCGTGCGTGATTTCAGCCCCATTGCAGCACCTCTGCACGAGCTGACAAAGAAAGATGCGCCCTTCATTTGGGGCGATGCACAAGAGGTCGCGTTCTGCACTCTGAAAGATAAGCTCACACATGCTCCTGTCTTGCAATTGCCTGATTTTACTAAAATCTTTGAGCTTGAATGTGATGCAAGCGGGATTGGATTAGGTGCTGTTTTGTTACAGGAGGGTAAACCAGTTGCTTACTTTAGTGAAAAATTAAGTGGTCCTAGCCTGCGCTATTCTACTTATGATAAAGAACTGTATGCTCTCGTGCGCACTTTACAAACATGGCAGCATTACCTGTGGCACCGTGAGTTTATTCTCCACTCTGATCATGAAGCTTTAAAACATATTCGAACCCAAACAAATCTGAATCATCGTCATGCTCAATGGGTTGAATTCATTGAGTCTTTTCCGTACATTATTAAACACAAGAGTGGGATGGAAAATGTCATTGCTGATGCTCTGTCTCGCCGGTATACTATGCTTTCACAGTTAGACTTCAAAATTTTTGGCTTGCACACCATGAAAGACCAATATGTTGATGATGCTGATTTCAGAGATGCTTTTGCTCATTGCTTGACTGGGAAACCATGGGGTCAATTTCATATACAGGATGGGTTCCTGTTTCACGCTAACAAGCTGTGTGTTCCAGCGACCTCGGTTCGTCTTTTGTTGTTGCAGGAAGCACATGGCGGCGTCCTCATGGGTCATTTTGGCATCTTCAAGACGCACGAGGTACTATCCGCGCACTTCTTTTGGCCCTGGATGTGCCGCGATGTCGAGCGCCTTGTTGCACGCTGCACTACGTGCCAGAAAGCGAAGTCCCGTTTGAACAACCATGGTTTGTATATGCCTTTACCTATTCCTTCGTCCCCATGGCTTCATATTTCAATGGACTTTGTTTTAGGACTGCCTAGAACTAAGAAGGGGAGGGATAGCATTTTTGTGGTTGTCGATCGTTTCTCCAAAATGGCTCACTTTATACCTTGCCATAAAACTGATGATGCTAGCATGATTGCTGAATTGTTCTTTCGAGAAATTGTTCGTTTGCATGGCATTCCAAATACAATTGTCTCTGATCGTGATGCTAAGTTTCTTAGTCATTTTTGGAGATCACTGTGGAATAAATTGGGCACCAAATTGCTGTTTAGTACAACATGTCATCCTCAGACTGATGGGCAAACTGAGGTGGTAAATAGAACTTTGTCTACCATGCTTAGGGCTGTTTAGACACAAACTTAAAATGTTGGGAAGATTGTTTGCCTCATGTTGAGTTTGCTTATAACCGTGCTACGCATTCTTCGACCAAGATGTGTCCTTTTGAGGTGGTTTATGGTTATGTTCCGCGCGCGCCTATTGATTTATTTTCTCTTGATGCTGCGGATGCTCCCCACTTAGATGTTGTTGCCCATGTTGAGCACATGATAACGTTGCATGATCAAACTCATCAAAATATTGCTGTTGTGAACGCTCGCTATCAGGTTGCGGGTAGTAAAGGTCGTAAACATGTTACTTTTGCACCTGGTGATTTGGTTTGGTTGCACTTGCGCAAGGATCGCTTTCCTACTTTACGCCGATCTAAATTGATGCCTCGCGCCGCTGGTCCTTTTAAAGTGCTAACCAAGATTAATTATAATGCTTATGTTCTTGACCTGCCTATGGAGTTTGGTGTTTCCACTAGTTTTAATGTTGCAGATTTAACACCTTACGTGGGCGAGGATGATGAGTTGCCGTCGGGGACGACTTCGTTTCAAGAAGGGGAGGATGATGCGGACATCGACTACATTCCGAGTACGACTACAGAAGACACGGCGCCAGAAGATCAGGCGCCTTTGGCCCAGGCGCCCTCTCCTCAGGCGCCTTAACTTGGGCCGATCACACGGGCTCGCGCAAGAGAATTGAACTACATCATGCTATTAAAGAATGAAGGCCCAGACGCATAGAAGACAGCCCAATAGGAGGCCTAGTCTGTGGCGCCTAGGGTTGGCCTGCAGAGGGGTGCCTCCCTTGTTTCCCCTCCTCGGCGTAGGGCTGCGCCCCTCCTCCTGGACGTCGCCACAAGGGTTGCGCCCCCTTTCCCACCTCTATTTAGATAGACTCCACTTTTATTTTGAGACTTGAGTTTTGTTTTAAAAGTTAGCCTCTGCTAAACCGGATCACGCACAAACACGTGCTGACCTCGTGTAATTCAGGACTCCACCTTCGAGTGATATTAAGATTGCTCGCCTCTCATTCTTGTTCGTTTTTCGATTACGCAACAGGAATTGATCTTCGTGATCAGGCTGATTTTGCTTCCGCAGGATCGGTAACCACAGGAAGTTGGTTCAGCGATTGCATTGGCGCTTCGGGTTCGCTCGTCGTAGTCGGATCGTGAGGGACACCTCCCACCAATCGAAGTTATCCCCCACTCACCGAAAGATCGGGCACTCTGCCTCTATCAGAATACTTTGAGTCTTTGGCCATTAGCCTTGAATGCATTCCCATAATCGTCCTGGAGAGTTATAGCTCCATGATCGGCAGCATTTATAACCGTGAAAGGCCCTTCCCACTTACTCCTAAGCTTACCACGACCAAAAAGACGAACGCGAGAGTTAAAGAGTAGTACCTTATCTCCTGCGTTGAACTCCTTGATCTTGATACGCTTGTCGTGCCATCGCTTTGTATGTTCTTTGTACAATTTTGAGTTGTGGTAGGCTTTCTCTCTCCATTCATCCAATTCAGCTAGCTGTTATTTGTCGCTTAACTCCAGCTGATTGGAGGTCCATGTTCCACTTCTTGATTGCCCAGTGACACTTGAATTCCATTTCTACCGGTAGGTGGCAGGTTTTGCCATAGACCAGTTGATATGGGGTCATACCTATACGGGTCTTGTATGCTGTTCGATAGGCCCAGAGTGCTTCAGAAAGCTTGCTTTTCCATCCCCTCCCCATGGCATCGACTGTCTTTTGTAAGATGTTCTTGATCTGCTTATTAGACGTCTCTGCTTGCCCACTTGTTTGAGGATGGTATGGCGTGGCAACCCGATGATTTACTCCTAACTCACCGAGACATTTCCTGAATGTTTTGTCGGTGAAGTGTGAGTCTCCATCGCTGATCACGACTCTCGGAACTCCAAAGCGAGGAAATATGATTTCCTGGAACATTTTCATTGAACTCCTTGCATCGGCCGCAACACAGGGTAATGCTTCAACCCATTTGGACACATAGTCCACAGCTACCAAGATATACTCGCATTGCTCTGACATGGGGAAGGGACCCATGAAGTCAACTCCCCACACATCGAATATCTCAACTTGGAGATTATTTTGAAGTGGCATTGCATCACGGGTGTTGATGTTCCCGTGCTTCTGACATCTTGGACAACGCCGCACAAATTATTTTGTATCTCCATACATGTTTGGCCAAAAGAATCCACTTTGCCAAACCTTAGCATGGGTGCGAAAGGCTCCATAATGCCCTCCATAGGGTGAGGAGTGGCAACGCTCAAGAATTTTGCGGGTCTCACATACTGGGATGCAGCGGCGGAGTAAGCCATCCGCACAAACCTTGAATAGGTAGGGGTCGTCCCACAGATGAAATCTGCTGAGGTGGATTAATTTCTTCTTATCCTCTCCTGGCGGGACATAACCAGTAACCATGAAATTCACCAGGTTGGAATACCATGGATGAGTGGTTGTGACCTTGAGGAGGGTATCATCTCTAAGGTAATCGTTGATTGGCAGGTCCGATCCTTTAACTTGTAATCTTGAGAGATGATCCGCCACACAATTATCGGCGCCCTTCTTATCCCTGATTTCTAAGTCAAACTCTTGAAGGAGCAGTATCTAACGGATAAGACGTGGCTTTGCATCTTTCTTAGTCAAGAGATACTTTAGTGCAGCATGATCTGTGTATACTATCACCTTAGCTCCAACCAAGTAAGATCTGAACTTGTCCATGGCAAAAACGATTGCCAGAAGTTCCTTTTCCGTTGTGGAGTAGTTCAGCTGGGCCCCAGTCAGTGTCTTGCTTGCATAAGATATTGCATAATGGTGCTTATCCTTGCACTGACCGAGCATTGCGCCCACAGCATAGTCACTTGCATCGCACATTATTTCAAAGGGCAGGCTCCAATCTGGAGGTTGAATGATGGGTGCTGAAACGAGTGCCTTCTTGAGAGTGTAGAAAGCTACGAGGCAATCTTCGTCGAAAACGAATGACTTCTCCTTGGCGAGCAAATTCGTCAAGGGTCTTGCTATCTGAGAGAAATCCTTGATAAATCTCTGGTAGAATCCGGCGTGGCCGAGAAAACTCCTTACTCCCTTGACATTGGTCGGAGGGGGCAGCTTTTCAATTACCTCGATCTTTGCTCGATCTACTTCTATCCCTCTTTCTGATACTCTATGCCTGAGGACAATTCCTTCTCTAACCATGAAGTGACACTTCTCCCAGTTAAGGACCGGATGTGTCTCCTCTCATCTCTCAAGAACTTTGTCTAAGTTCTCGAGGCATTCTGCAAAACTCTTGCCATAAACTGAGAAGTCATCCATGAAAACACATGACTTGCTCGATAAGGTCAGAGAATATTGCCATCATACATCTTTGAAATGAGGCAGGTGCGTTGCAAAGACCAAATGACATCCGTCGATATGCAAATGTTCCATAGGAGCAGGTGAAAGTGGTCTTACTCTGGTCATCCGGATGAATAGGAATCTGGTGATAACCTAAGTAGCCATCGAGGAAACAGAAGAACGAGTGCTTGGCCAGGCGCTCAAGCATCTCGTCGATGAAGGGCAGGGGGAAGTGATCCTTCCGGGTAGCCTTGTTGAGCATCCGATAGTCAATGCACATCCTCCATCGGTGACTGTCCGCTGAGGTATAAGCTCATTTCTCTCGTTGCGAACGACTGTCATACCTCCCTTCTTCGGGGCCACTTGAACGGGACTGACCCATTCACTATCTTGAATGGGGTATATGATACCGGCGTGCAAGAGCTTCAGTACCTCTTTCTTAACCACTTCCCGCATCGCATCATTCAACCATCGTTGATGCTCTCTTGACGGCCTATGGTCTGGTTCCATAGGGATGCGATGGGTACAAAGGTTGGGGCTGATCCCCTTCAAATCCTATAGAGAATACCCAAAGACGGATCGATGTTTCTCTAGGATTGTCACGAGTCGCCTTGCTTCACTCTCTGATAGCTCGTCGCTAATGATAACAGGCGTGGCTCGGCTGTTGTGGAGGAAGGCATACTTCAATCTAGATGGCAGCGGCTTCAATTCAGAGAGGGGAGGTTGTGGTTTCTCCGTCTCACTGAGCTTGAGGTAGCCGCCCAGTTCTGCTTCCTGGATGAAGTGTTGGGCATCCTCTTCAATACTGGGCTGAACGAGTTCTTCCAGTACTTTGCCCGTAGCCTTGTCCAGAGGGTCTTGCTTTGGTGCTTCTTCTGCCATAGTGTTCACTGAACAAACTAGGCTGACCGAGTATATTTCTTTGCCAACCTTGAACTGAAGAGAAGTTCGGTCCATGTTGGGGTTGACAAGTGGCTCTATTGGCTGTCCAATCAGGAAGAATGTGTCGTCTTCAGGGATATCGAAGATGTGGAAATCCAGGAGTACCTTGTTCCGTGTCATTTTTACTGACACGACTCGCAATATTCCCTTGCTCTCCAGCATCTGGCCGTCGATCTACTTCAACCGCTTACTGGAAAAGGACATGGGTTCATCTGGTGCAATAGCAGATGCTAACGCATAGGACATGATGTTAACCCCGACCTTTGGGTCGTAGATGACTTCCTGTGACTACGTGTCCCCAATAGTGCAGAGGAGTATTCTGAACTCTGGGTAGATCTCGATGGGTCTACTGCAAAGCTCTACTTCCTCTGTCCATTCCTTGCTCATAATGGCAGTTAAACCCTCAATCTGCCGGGTGGCTTCAGGAATGAACGCATCAGATTGGGAGCACTTGCATTGCAATTCCTTCGGCATGACGGATGTGTTGCCAAGTGACATGTACTCCTCTTCGGTGAAGAGGGGGGATACGAACTGTGGCAATGCGTTGATAAGTGGTTCTGGATCTAGGGTCTTGAGTGGTGGTTCGGGAATCTTCTCGATGAACGGTGGAGGTGGACAGGATGATGCTGACAGGGTGTGAATCTGTTGCTTCTCTGTTGGCTCTGGTGGATCATCAAACACTTTGGTATACTCGGTGCTGGTGAGGACCTTGTTCAAAAAATCTTGAACTTCGTCCACGGTCTTGTACAAGACCGATCCTGCAGAGGCCACATCAATGAAATGTGCGCTATCCGCATTCAATCCGCCAACGAAATGTTGCATTAGCATCTCCTCTGGAATGCCGTGAGGCGGTCCAGAATTGACCAAACACATGAATCTTGCCCAGGCTGCTCCAATTGACTCATTCTCTTGCTGAAAAGTCAATAACTAGATACGCAATGTACGGACCTTGGACACGGGGTAAAAGAACAAACAGAACTCATCCTTCAGTTGTAACCAATCTCCTCCAACTCTGCTTGCAACACGGTCGTACCAGAATTTTCCCCGTCAGAGAGAACGGAAAGAGCTTCCACCGAAGGGTGTTCTGATTCATCCTGGCAATAATGAGGAGAGAACAATTCTCCTCGAATTCCTGCAAGTGAGTATAGGGATTCTCGTCCTTTCTACCCGAAAAGGACAGTGCACGAACCATAGCTACGAGACTGGGACAGATCTCGTAACCATCAGTGTAAATGGGGTGGCATGATGGTGGTGGTTCCAAATACTCGCAAGATGGGACCACCGGATAACTAGGGGTGCCTACTGAAGAACTAGAAGAGCACTCCATGTGGTTAAGGTGAAAAAGCATACAGCTAACAAAAATCTAAACTAGTGTTGCTACCGTTCCCCGGCAACGGCGCCAGAAAAGCTTGTTGGCACTCCTTAGCCTATACGAGAATAACTCCGCAAGCGCACAGAGACCGATGTAGCCTTTCACCAGGGGAGTGATACCTGGGATATCGAATCCAAAGAACGGCAGACGCGACTAGCCTAAATCTAGTTAACCGGACCCCACCAAGGAAAAGAATGGCAAGGGTAGAGGGGCTAACTTTCAGATAGCCTACAATTACTCTAGTAAAAACTTATCTACTAACCTGATCTGCTTCGGCGGCTGGAAGAGGAAGGGTCCAGACGGGGTAGAAGGGGGACCCAACGGCAACCTGCTACTACTGCTATGAAAACACCCGAACGTTGTGGTCGCACAAAGGACGGACAAGGCTGTCACCACTTGCCGCCTACCACTCTCTTTCCGTGGGGTGGAACACAACCCAAGGTAACTATAAAGTCTAGGTACCGCACCTACACTATCAAGATACTGACTACTGCCTAGCGCTAAGGCAGAGAAAACCCAAATGGACAGGCTAATGTCCACGCAGACAAGGGATCCCATAGATCAAATGCTAGTGGATAAAGTAAGTACTAAAAGTAAAGTATGAACTAGCGAGAAACTGAAAGTAGACGAAGAACTTAACTTACTCAAAAGCTTGTTCCCCAGGGGTGGCTATAGAAGTAGAGGAAGATCGAGACACTCCTCAATTCCTCTCCTCAGCTCTGCTTCCGCTAGAGACCTCACCCCTCACTCTCCCTATTCTACAAATATGTAGACTACAACTTCAAGAATCTATCCTTCTCCTATGGAATGGTGTGTCTTGAGAGTGAAGGGAACTGCTCCTTTTATAGCTTGAGTAGGTCGGTTGATCAGCTTAGAGTGTAAGCTACCTTGCCATGCAACCGCCATCCGAGGCTCAACCGAATTGGCGTCGGTGCCTGGCCGTTCGGCCGGCCTCTAGCCGATCGGCCAGGGATAGGTGCCATCTGGCACCGCCTTCCATAGGTACGGTTCTGATCTTC
This sequence comes from Digitaria exilis, assembly GCA_015342445.1. NCBI lineage: Eukaryota > Viridiplantae > Streptophyta > Magnoliopsida > Poales > Poaceae > Digitaria > Digitaria exilis. The sequence goes on from JACEFO010002874.1 coordinate 29,195, forward strand.
TCCTGGTGTCGGTAGTTGTGACGGTTACCGACCATAGACAGTTAGGCCATGCAAGGTGGGCCCTTCTATCCATGTGCTATGCCTTTCGGTCCTATGGATCAAATCGACCTTGGATGAACGTCTCAGGGGCTTTGCATGTGTGTTAGTTTTCCCCTGGATTGATGACATGGCATTTGGCCAAGGTTGCTGGCCGGCCGGCCAAGAATTGGCTGTTCGGCCAGGTTTTGTGGCCATTTTGCCCCTCTTTTCTGTCACTTGCTCCTGAAACCAAATAAACACCAAAACTTGTGGAATTCATTAGTTTAAACAATTTATAATATGTGTGACATGCAAATTATATGAAATCTGGTGAAATGTTGGCGGTAAAACTCATCAATATTGACCGCCAATAGTAGTAGGAATTTAGAATGAATGATAGAGCCATTGGATTGGTATTGAAAAATATAGGAATTTGAGGAGAGCAAGAGATACACACAAAGGAAAGTTTCGAAAGAGGTTGGACCTCATGCTTAGATTTCCTCCAAAATTACAATGGATTGAGCCATTCCATAGGAATTTTGTAGGATTCTTAGGCAAACTTTGTGTTGGAAATATAGGCAATTGTGAGTTAGCGCAAAATTCCATCATTTTGCGCAAGTTATATATAGTAAAATGTTTGAATTGAAGTCTATTAAAAAGAGAGTGATCAATTATTCACGAGCTGAGTGATTTGTTCCAAAAACTTAAAAGAGAATGACTTCACATGCCTCATGATGAAGAGGACACACGCTACCATTGTGGGTCAAGAGTCTATATATACGCTCCTCTCATGAACCGCACGCAGCTTTGCTAGGGCTGCAAGCAAAAAAGCCCTAGTGAGAGTAGGATCATGCTTACTCGGCGGTCTCACTAGCCTAGACGCCTCCATCTGAAGTTGTCAACATGACACATCAAATGATTGACACTACTTTGGAGTGTAAACAATTAAATAACTACAAAACTAACTACACAGATGGACTAGAAATCACGAGATGAATCTTTCATGTCTACACAGAGGAATTTAGAATGAATGATAGAGCCATTGGATTGGTATTGAAAAACATAGGAATTTGAGGATACACACAAAGGAAAGTTTCAAAAGAGGTTGGACCTAATGTTTAGATTTCCTCCAAAATTACAATGGATAGAGACATTCCATAGGAATTTTGTAGGATTCCTAGGCAAACTTTGTGTTGGAAATATATGCAATTGTGAGTTTGCCCAAAATTCCATAACTTTGCGCAAGTTATATATAGTATTGTTTGAATTGAAGTCAATTAAAAAGAAAATGATCAATTATTCATGAGCTTAGCGATTTGTTCCGAAAACTTAAAAGAGAATAATTTCACATGCCTCATGATGAAGAGGACACACCCTCCCGTTGTGGGTCCAAAGTCTCTTGAACTGCACGCAGCTTTCCTAGGGTTGCAAGCAAACAAGCCCTACTGAGAGTAGGATCAGGGCTACTGGGCGGTCCCTCTAGCCTAGCCGGCCGACTCCTTATGAAGTTGGCCAACATGACACATTAAATGATTGACACTAATTAGGAGTATAAACGAATAATTAACTACGAATCTAACTACACAGATGGACTAGAAATCGCGACACGAATCTATCAAATCTAATATGTGCCCTCATTAGCGCATTTTTTAAATGAAGGGTAACTGTAGCACGTTGATGCCTTACATATGTGTACTACTCCTACACAAATCAAATTTGCACACACTTGAGAGCAACACATGTAGGATTTGGCCTCCTAGTCCATCCAAATACTAAAGGAATAGGAATAATGTAGGTCGTTTTGAGGATGCTACCAACTTCAATCCTAGTAGTAGGAATTTAGAATGAATGATAGAGCCATTGGATTGGTATTGATAAACATAGGAATTTGAGGAGAGCAAGAGATACACACAAAGGAAAGTTTCGAAAGGGGTTGGTCGTCATGCTTAGATTTCCTCCAAAATTACGATGGATTGAGCCATTCCATAGGAATTTTGTAGGATTGTTAGGCAAACTTTGTTGGAAATATTGGCAATTGTGAGTTAGCCCAAAATTCCATCACTTTGTGCAAGTTATATATAGTAAAATGTTTGAATTGATGTCAATTAAATAGAGAATGATCAATTATTCACGAGCTTAGTGATTTGTTCCTAAAACTTAAAAGAGAATGACTACACATGCCTCATGATGAAGAGGACAGACACTACCTTTGTGGGTCCAGAGTCTATATATACGCTCCTCTCATGAACCGCACGCAGCTTTGCTAGGGCTGCAAGCAAAAAAGCCCTAGTGAGAGTAGGATCATGCTTACTCGGCGGTCTCACTAGCCTAGACGCCTCCATCTGAAGTTGGCCAACATGACACATCAAATGATTGACACTACTTTGGAGTGTAAACAATTAAATAACTACAAAACTAACTACACAGATGGACTAGAAATAGTGAGACGAATCTATCAAGTCTAATATGTGCCCTCATTAGCAAATTTTTTTAATGACGGGTAACTGTAGCACGTCGATGCTCTATATATGTGTACTACTCCTACACAAATCAAATTTGCACACATGTGAGAGCAACTCATGTAGGATTTGGCCTCCTAGTCCATCGAAATACTAAAGGAATAGGAAAAATGTAGGTCGTTTTGAGGATGCTACCAACTACAATCCTAGTAGTAGGAATTTAGAATGAATGATAGCGCCATTGGATTGGTATTGAAAACCATAGGAATTTGAGGAGAGCAAGAGATACACACAATTGCAAGTTTCGAAAGAGGTTGGACCTAATGTTTAGACTTCCTCCAAAATTACAATAGATAGAGACATTCCATAGGAATTTTGTAGGATTCCTAGGCAAACTTTGTGTTGGAAATATAGGAAATTTTGAGTTTGCCCAAAATTCCATCACTTTGCGCTAGTTATATATAGTAAAATGTTTGAATTGAAGTCAATTAAAAAGAAAATGATCAATTATTCACGAGCTTAGCGATTTGTTCCGAAAACTTAAAAGAGAATGATTTCACATGCCTCATGACGAAGAGGACACACCCTCCCGTTGTGAGTCCAGAGTCTCTATATACGCTCCTCTCTTGAACCGCAAGAAGCTTTGCTAGCTTTGCAAGCAAACAAGCCCTACTGAGAGTAGGATCAGGGCTGCCTGGTGGTCTCTCTAGCCTGGTCGACCACCTCCATCTGAAGTTGTCCAACATGACACATCAGATGTTTGACACTAATTAGGAGTGTAAATGATTAATTAACTACAAAACTAACTACACAGATGGACTAGAAATCGTGAGACGAATCTATCAAGTCTAATATGTGCCATCATTAGCACATTTTTTTAATGATGGGTAACTGTAGCACGCCAGTGCCTCTACATATGTACTACTCCTACACAACTCAAATTTGCGCACACGTGAGAGCAACTCATGTAGGATTTGGCCTCCTATTCCATCAAATTACTATGAATGATATAGCCTTTGGACGATTCCATATAGGAATTTTGTAGGATTCTTAGGCAAACTTTGTTGGAAATAATATAGGAAAAGAGCTAGCCCAAAATTCCATCACTAATTTGCGCAAGTTATATATAGTAAAGTGTACTGTTTGAATTGGATCCTAGCCACAACTTGCTAAACCTAGCTAATTAATTATTAATAAGTGAAAGTGCATTTGGCAGCACTGGGTCTCATGCAAGACCTAGTTTCTTCCCATCCCTCCTCTCTCTCTCATTTAATACATGACGTCACCTAAAAATCCTATGTGGCACTTAATTCTATGGACACCATTCTACTAGGAGGGCTGGGGATGGCCTAACATCATTGGCATGATTCTTTTGGACTACTTGTACACACGTGTCATAGAGAAGAAAAGTGTGGAAACAAGATTCCCTAGGCAAACGAAAGCAGTTCAACACTGATTAAAAAGAGAAAGATCAATTTTTCACGAGCTTAGCGATTTGTTCCAAAAACTTAAGAGGTTTTTTAATCCTTTGTTTTGAACGTGCATTCCAATCCTGTTTTCCCATCCAGATTCACTGACATATTGGGCCCGCAAGTGGCAGAAAAGGACCCTCACCGAATGGATGCGACAAAGCGGGAGGAGACGCACTGTAAGCGATATTTTATAGAAAGAAAGATTTCACATGATGAGAGGACACGTGCTCCCGTTGTGGGTCCAGCGCTCCTCTCGTGAACCGTGCTGGAACAGGTAGACTGGCAGAGGGAAGTGGTGCTCCGGGCCTGTTTTGGATGCTGCCTGGCAGGCAGCTGCAAAGCCAGGCAGCAATCTTCACCGCAGGACAAAATCGTATGACTGACGATGCTGCCTGTGCCAGGCAGCTTTGCTAGGGCTGCAAGCAAACAGGCCCTACGAGAGAGTAGGATCAGGGCTACCCAGCGGTCTCTCTAGCCTGGTCGGCCGCCCCCATCCGAAGTTGGCCAACATGACACATCCAATGTTTGACACTAATTAGGAGTGTAAACGATTAATTAACTATAAAACTAACTAACACAAATGGACTAGAAATCGCGAGAAGAATCTATCAAGTCTAATATGCGCGGAAGGAGATGCACTGTACTGGAACTCCGGAAGCGGCAAAGCAGGAGGAGACGCATTGTACCAGAACTCTGGAAGCGATATGATGAATACGGAGTACTAGTATCATCAACTTGGTGTGCCAACTTGTGCCAAGTTGGTGAGCTTGTCACATCAATCATTTAGAAATTAATCAAGAGTATTAAACGTAGATTAATTATAAAACCAATTACACGGCTGGGCTCTAAATCATGAGAGGAATATTTTGAGCCTAATATTGACCATCATTAGCACATTTTTAATGACGGAGTTACTGTAGCATGACATGTGTCCATCATATATACACACCTCAAATTTGCACACACGTGTGAGTGCAACTAGAACCCACCTCCTATTGTTTGGCCTCCTATTCCATCAGTATGACATGCATGAGTCTCTCTCATTACAATCTCCTATTTTCTAGAATTCTTGGATGTCCAATCCTTTAAGCGTGTTTGGATCTTTAGCACAAGTGCTAATTTTGATGCTAAATAGAGATGAATAGTAGAGGAGCCAAAACATTAGCCTTGGACATGTTTGGATCATAAGATGCTAATTTGCATCATTGAATGCATAATATATTATCATTTTAGCCCCATTGGAGCCTCATGGGGCCGGGTGTCCACATATCCTAAGGGTACGTGCTAATTCATTTTGGAGCCAAATTAGCACCCATGTTATTTGGATCCAAAGTGCTAATTTGACGCCTAATAAATTGGGGTGCTAAATAATAATGTTTATAGCACCCTGGCCCTATCCAAACACCCTTTTGTACCAAAGGGATACATAGGAAGTAGTTCCTATAGGAATAAATTATATTCCTACAAACATCCTCTATACCAATCCTTTGTTAAGTTCCAAAGGGGTCCTAATTAATAAAAAAATATGGAGTAGGAGGTGGAATATGATCGGTGGGGTGGACTTGCTTTGAGGTCACCTAATTTGTTGTGTGTATTAACAGTCTTAGCCTAAACGCTAAACGGTGAACGGTCGCCAGTGACCCATCGTTTAGCAAAAAGCCGGTCTACAGGGCCATTTAAACGACCTTTTAAACGGAAGAATGGGTTTACATGTCCTTACACGGCTAATCGACCTACACGGCTTGCCATCGTGTACGTAGTGTTTACACGCCATGTAAACGGCCTAAACGGCCGTGTAGGCGAACACTACTGTGTATTATAGTAACCAATGCAAGTTAGACAAACTTTGTGTTCGAAATATTATAGGCAATTTGTAACACCCTAAAAATGCCCTATTTAAAATTTAGTAATTAATTGGCTTTTTAAATTGAAGTGCTCATAAATAATGTAGGAAAATGAAAATTTTTGAATAATTAAAAGAAAATATAGGAAATAGAAACATTATTGTTGCATTCATGCTGGTGCATTTATTTTGATTGTTGAATTCAAATTTGAATTTGAATTCAAATGAGTGTTTGAATAAAAGAAAACCTTTTCTTTTCTCTCTCTTTTTCCCTCTCCCTTTTCAGCCCAGCCGGCCCACTCCTTCTCTTTTCTCTTTCTTCTTTCGCGCGGCCCAACTCTTCTCTTTCCCGCGCGGCCCATCTCCTTTTCCCTTCCCTTCTTTTCTCCCGCGGCCCACAGCGCAGCCCAGCTAGCAGCCCGCTCCGCGTTTCTCTCTTCCGCTGCGGCTGACAGCGCGGCCCCACCTGTCGGCGCGTTTCTCCTCCGCCGCAGCCGCTGACGACTTGGGCCCACCCGTTAGTTCCTCCTCCTTCCTCCGGTCGTGAGCGAGCAGGGCTTCTCCACCGCCGCGCCGCCGCGAGTCCGCTCCGTGCACGTCTCCCTCCCCGGCTTGGCACGCACGCCAAGGAACCCCGGAGCCCCTATATAAGCCGCTGCCAAACCCCTCTCTCGAGCCGCAGCCTCAAACCCTAGCCGTCGCCGCGAAACCTAGCACCGAGCGCCGCCGTCGTCTCGAGCCCGTCTCGCTGCCGCCTAGCCGCCAAGAGCTTGCCTCGGAGCTTCGTGAGCATGTAAGGAACACGCCAAGCCCTTTTCCCCCTCCTCTTTCGCTCTGCAGCGCCCGCGCAAGCTCGCCGGAGCAGCCGACCCGCCGCCACTCGTCGCCGGCCTCCACCGTTGCCCAATCCCCGCTTCCAACCCCAAAAATCGTTTCCCCGTTGTCTCCTCTCTCTCCCAAGCTAACCGCGGCGAGCTATGGAGCCCCCTAAGCCCCAGCAGCGTCGTCTCCGGCGAGGTCGCCGCCGCGCGCCGCCGCGAGCCGCTGCGTTCCGGTGACCTTGCGCCTCGATCTAATCCCAGCCGCTCGATCCAAAACCGACGGCCCAGATCTGATCCGAACCCGGTCCACCGTGGACCCGTGGACCGCGGTCTACGGCCGGTCCACGGCACAGTCCACCATGACGTCAGCCCACGTCAGCATCCAGCCGCTGCCGTGGTGTTTTTGCAAAAGAGCCCCTCTGTTTTTCAAAAATCAACCCGCGGTCTAGCGCAGTTCAAAAGTATTTACAACCAAGTCCTTTTTCTTTTGGTTTAGCCCCTGCTCTTTTGAAAAATAGCGCCCGCCGTCCTGAAAGTTGTTTTTACACTGCAGCCCTCGAGTTTTTATATGAAATTATGTTTTAGGTCCCTGGTTTCTTTCAAAAACACCCCTGGAAGCCTAAAACCTTTACCAGCAAGCCCCTAGAGCCCGTTTTAAGCATAGTTTCTCCGTTTTAACTCCGATTTGAGTGATTTTCGCGCTCATGTGTTCGTAGTGAAGCGTAGAGTAAATCTAAAGCCTTATTTTCATCTTTTGTTTATGTTTGGTGTACTGTTCTAATTAAATATCTTGTTTGCATGTATGTGTGGATGCTTGTGTGGTGATCGATGTGAGTAGTTGACGTGCCGTTCGAGTTCGCCGACGATCCCGTTTCCGAAGAGCAGGTGCAGCCACAGTTCATTGAGGAAGGCAAGTATAACACGGACCATCCTTGTTACCTATACACCGATTAATCACATAAATCATATGCATGTGTCTAATACTATTAACCATTAAGGATGTTCCTAGTCTTTACCTTATTCCTTGTTACCCGGGGTTTTATGCATTATGGTTAGTCTATGCTACGCGCTGCAACCAACATTTATTTTTATGTGAATATTGAACTAATGGTTCACTTCAAAGATGGTTAAAAGATGCTTTTTAGCAACATGGTTCGGGGAACTAGAGCATGTGCTGTGTGCTTTGTTCTAGTGTCTCTATAAGGTTTGATCTAGGGAATTAGAGCATGTGCTTTGTGCTTTGTTCTAATGTCTCTCCGTAAGGTCCGGTTCTTAAAGCGACAACCCAGGAACCTGTTCGCCGCCGTTGGAACTATAATGGCTCTGGTCTTGGATAATTAGCTTGTACGTCTCTAGCTCGCCAGTGGTTACCGAAAGGCGTATGTGGGGTGCATGGGTGAGAGTATAGTTTGATCAATCGAGGACGGTTCTATCCGTTGGCTATGCCCCGTTAGGCAAAGTCCCGTTATGTAAGCGCCCGATGTACGGCAGCTTCACACGTTGCGATGATTGCGCTCTCGCTCTGGACGCCATTGGCCCCCTCACGTTGCGCCCTGAGCGTACGTCAATCTCGATGCCTCGGGTTATGCTGCCTATGTTGAACCAAAACGGCTACTGTGCTTGTTATGGTGTTTTGTGAAAGTCCTCGTAACATAAGTTCTTTTGGATTTATGTGACCGGCGGGTAAAGGGCGAAACCTCTGCAGAGTGTTGATCTATCATGATAGCCGTGCTCACGGACACGAGCGGCCTGGATCCTTTTTTATTAGAAGATGATATTAGTGGTTGATGTTGGTTTGTTCTATAATCACTTATACCTTATTAATGGGTTTATACTTGGGATTCTACTCATTGGTAGTAATTTGGTTGATAATAAAATTAAACAACTAAAAGTGCTACTGCAGTTCAACCGTGTCCAGCCTTTTGTCCTTGCATAACCCGTGTTATACTTGTTAAGTAAGATGGTTTACTTACACTTGCAACTATTCAACAAAATCCCGGATGGGTAACAGATGGAGCAATGAATGATCAGTCGCTTGCTGAGTTTTCGGAGGATCTGCCGTACTTCTAGCTGTGTTCAACCAGTCGGTATCCCTGTGGATTCGAGGCTCTACGTAGTTAAGACATTTAATAATATTTAGACTTCCGCTGTGTTATTTGTTTAAGACTATGTCTTGTGTTAAACTCTGATATAAACTATTTTATTCGAGCATTGTGTTCTCTGTGATTCAATATTTGTAATCTATATGTGTTCTGTGGACATCCTGGGCACACATATGGAAGCATTCGGATTTCTTGGAAATCTGGGTGTTACACAATTGTAATAAGATAGCCCAAAAAAATATATTCATATTGCAAAGTTGCAATATTTATATAGTTAATAGTGTTTGGTTCCTAACCACAACTTGCTAACGTTAGCATATTGCAACTTTCACTACAAGAAATGTGTGACTTTGTGACGTATTTAGTATGACAATGTAGTATAGTGTCACTATATCATTCATTTTATGACATTATGTATTAGCCATTTTGATTTAATGACAATAAAAAAATGTATGTCGTAACATATGCCATACATGTAGTCCAATAGCACCCCGTGACAATAATTACTATGTCATAAGTGTATTTGTGAATGTCATAAAATATATGACAAAAGTTCTGTGTCACAAAATTATTTCACTAATATAATACCTACTTTATTATATTAATATTGGGAATTAATATTGGAAGTCACTCTCTACTTTATTGTAATAAATATTGGGCATTATTTATTGGATGTTATTATTAATTTCAGTCTATTATTGGATAAAAGCACCGTAAAATATTTGATTGAGAAAAACTTAACACAAGCCTCTCACTGCAACACAAATTTTGTTACCACGCCACATCTCAAACACTTTTTAGAGAAGACAACATAAATTTATAGCTACGCTTAATTGAAGTCATTTTGTGGTAAGCCTACGTGCTTAATACAACTGCTTAACACAATTAAAATCCTAAAACTCAGAAAAATTATTTTCTGGTAATCCTACGCATTTAATTCGTTTATATAAAATACAACTAAAATCTGTAAAATCAAAAAAAAATAGCAAAAGTGAGGGTTTGAACCGAAGACGTCACACTAAGAAATAGAATCGCCTAACCATTGCAATATAACTGAGTTTCTAGAAAAATGGAACGTTAAACCTTATTTGTCCTGTATAAAGAAGGGCCACATCGGCCTCTAGCCCAGGACCGATCGATCACGCAGCCGCGTGCGCCCCAGCGGCCCACCCATGCCACGTCGCACAGCCGCGCGCGCCCCCCCAAAAAACATAAAATAATACGCAAGGGGGTTTGAACCTTGGTCTGCAGCGAAACAGGATAATGCCTTACCATTGAGCTAGTTGTCCTTTTGGGCATAGCGAATTGAATTCTTTATATACATACGTTTTTGACTAGATTGCATAGAGGGTCCAATCTGTTGGACCAACCCTGTTGCGTCATGTCATTGTGTCGAGCTAGATTCGTTGAAGAACATATCAATGCTTCCGTTTTTCTTTTTAATCTAGAATTAAAATTTGTAATGGGTATTTCTTCCTCATAAGGTTCCAAATTCGATGATTCTTTTTCATATTTTTTATAAAATCCATATGTTTCATTTAAAGGTTGTTTGTTTATATATTAACTGGTATTTCTTGGATCGGATTTATATGGCCTATTGTCTTGCAATTAGTATATAATAGAAAATCAAGTTTTTGTACAACAATTGTTAATGTAACTTCAAATTTTCTAATATTATCCTAAATATAAGGTTGTGTCCAAATTTCATGTTCATTGGAGGACAAAGATAATAAGAGGTGTTCAAATCCCAAAGTTTGAGTTGAGTTATAAGAAACTATGTTAGAGATGTATCCTTTTTGTGAACAATGTATTATGTCACTCTATGAAAACTATCTTAGCTCTTTATGGAAAGCTTATGGAACCAAACTATATTGACACGTCAATTTTAAGATTTTTTTAACCATATTTAGATATTATTGTAATTATTATGTTGTAATTTGGTGAAAGAAGTTTGAATTATCTATAGAAGATAATTGAATTTATCATATATCTCCAGCAAATAGACTATAATGGAACATATGATGCTAAATAAAGTTTTTTCGCAATTTTTGCATATTTCTTAGATGCATTGTAATTCAATATGGAATTACATTTAACCATGTAGAAATTCATTTAAATGATAGAAAATAGTGAATAAGTTCAAAAATTCTTGAAACTCTTATACAAAACTATTTGTGTGGTCTATTTCATGCGAAAAATGAATTGAAATAATTTGAAAAAAATATTTTAGTAAGTTCACAACAATGCATTACTTAGTTGAAACTAGAAAATAATACCAAATGTGCCATAAACCTGGCTCTGGGCCGTTGACTATACGGCCAAATTATATCTGGTCATCCGTCCATTGATCCAATGGCTCTAATAGCTCTCTCATGGTATAAAAGCACCCAGAACCCTAGCTCTCTCTGCTATCCCCACTGCCTTCTCTGCTCCCGCAGCAACACCCTATTGCCCCCATCGGACTCCCCATCCACATCCTGCTCCTCCCTCCCTTGTATATCTCTACAGCTCTACGCACGTCGGCGGCCTCTCCCTCCTTGGGCATCGGCCTCTGGTGCCCCCGTGCTCTCTTCGGGCCTCCCACCTCCACGCGTGACAGGGCTGTCTCCAGGAACCAAGGCAGAGTTCGTGTAGGTGAGGGCTGAGGGGGATGGTGTCGCGGTGGTGCGAGGTAAGGGCGGCGTTGCCGCCTATAGCCGAGCCCGGTGCCAAAGGACGCGTCCTTAAATCGAGCAGCTCCCCTCCCCTAGCCGCGACGGTTGTGGCTGGTCAGTGGAGGCAGATCTGGCGGGCGTGGCGGCGCGGTTGTGCGCACGTCCGGCAACGGTGGCTATGGTGCTCGGCAAAGGGCTGGCAACAGCATATCGAGCGGGCTCGACTGCTTGCCGGCGGCTGCACGCGCGCGGCCGGCACCAGTGGCTCTCATCCACGCATGGCTACCCCATTGCCGGTAGAATTTGTCAAAAAGTCATTGATTTCTGGTAGTGTTTGATATAAATAAGTTAAGTAATCGTGTTTTTAGTTGACACCTAACATTAGGCATGCTTCTTTTGGGCTACACACGTCATAGAGGACACGCTCAAGGTAAACCCCACGCTGGGAAGTGGTGCATCTCTTGTACCACCTAGAGTGACTAGGGGGTCCCAAACATGTGGAGCCCGCATGTTAGTGACTAGAGGGTATGACAACAAAGGTAATGATCTGGGCTCCTTGGCCGTGCTGCTATAAGAGTATGTGTACTCCTATGCAGGCCGGGCAATCGGCCGTCTCCATCAACAAATGTTTGACACTGTGAAATGATTCAACCAACCAGACACACCCTAAAATGAGTGATTTGTGTTATATATATATATATATATATATATATATATATATTATATATATATATATATATATATATATATATATATATATATTTCCTACTCCTAGGTGTAGGTACTCCATATGTGTATCTCACAAATTACTAGGTATTTTTCATACTTGACATTTCTAAATAAAATATGTACACATACTTGATTTTTAAAAGTAGTATGTTGATATATTTTTTTTATTCATGAAGTATGTGGACATACTCCCTTTTCTATACAGAAAATGTAATATATCATAAGGTGTAAAAAAATATGAGTTTCACTCAAATCTTTTCATGGTTAGCACTTTGATAAATCTTATTTTAGGTATGTGTACATACTCAAAATAATAAATGAGTATGTACACATCCCTAACATGGTTTTTTTGGACATAGGTGTAGCTACACCTGGGAGTAGAAAGGATTTTCCCTATATATATGTATATATATATACAGAAATTCTTTATTGGGTGTATTCTGTGCAGAGAATACACCCACCCAATAGCCCCAACCCTGTTGTCCCGAGCCGGACCGCACCCCCCGGTCCGCATCCATCCCCTTCCCCACGCGCCTTGTATGCAGGGTTCCCCGAACCGTCGGGAACCGGTCCGGTTTGACCGGTTCCCGACCAAACCGCCCCGGACCGGTTCCGGTTTGAGGCGGTTTGAACCGTTTGAAATTTAAAATTTTTAAATTTGAATTCAAAAAATAGGAAAATATTGTAAAAATTCCTAAAAATACTTCAAGGTGCGTGTAAACTGTTGGTGCAAAAATTTTTCAAATATTTGCTCATTTGGTATTTTTTTTGGTAAATACAAATTAAATCAAAAAAGAAAAAGAAAAAACGGCTTGGCCCATTTAAGGCCCGTGAAGGCCCACACCACCCTAACCCTAACCCCCCTCCCCCAACGGCCAGTCGGCATTCTCTCCCCCCCCCACGCAGCGCACTCCCTCCTCCAGGCGAAAAATCGCCTCCAGCGCCGCCACCGCCGCGCGAGCCCGGCTAACCGCTTCGGTTGCTCCGGTAACCGCTCGGTTTGGTCGGTTAGCCGGATGGGTGGTAGATCTACAGTCGCCGCACCGGTTACCGGTTCCCGACACCGACTAGCCGACCGGGTGAGGCGGTAAGCCGCCCGGTTTGCTCGGTTAGCCGCCCGACCGCGTGTGAGGTATGGATTTGATGTGGGTTTCAATGATTTAGGCTATTGTGATCTAGGAAATTATGAAATCGATGTAGTGATGGAGATACTTAGGTATATTTTGATTACATCCAAGTGATTTTAGAATGTATGAAGTGGATCTAGTGATCTGTAGCCATGTATGTATATTTTGATGTAGGGTATTGTGATTTTGGAAATAAGGAAATGGATTTAGGATTTAAGTATTGTGATATAGCTATGTGTTGTCAAGTTGAAGGTCAAACAAAGCTCCTGTTCTAGACGAGGACGATGATGAAGGTGACACACCGCTCCCCTCTAATATTGTCGCTGATAAAATAAATCCGGCGGACCTCCGTACTTCTACAGGGGATGATTGCATCAGTGATTGGGCACGGCGACATGTAGGTAACACTCATGTAGGGAAGCGGAAGTACCACATCGCGCCTAGCAAGGTTAACCCGAAGCGCCAACGAGGCCAGGCCACGGGAAAAGGCAAACAGAAAGAAGTAGAAGTCCTGAGCGATGAAGAAACTGATGATGGTGAGGGTGATAAACGTCCAGAGTATCAGGAGTCTCAGGACAGCAGCTCTGCCGATGATGGTGATGATAGTAATGATGGTGATGATAGCAATGATGGTGGTGGCAGTGGTGGCGGCAGTGGCGGTGCTACTGGCGGTGGCAGGGGCGGAGGCGTGTCACCTTCAAACCCACCTGCTGGTCTCCATTTTACAGGTACCAAGTGTACATCCATATGAACATGTTTTTATTATTCTGACTTATGAGTATTAATTATACTATATGGTTGATTGCAGGGGAGACTGAGTTCACACATGCAACCCAGGACATTGACCATGGAGCACCGATGTCGCAGAGGAGAACGGTTGGACCGATGGATTACGGCTCTCCACAGTTCTCTTCTAGCTCCTCCTACAGGGAATCCTCACAGTCTAGTTATCACTATCCTATACCGGAGTTGAGCATGCAGCCACCGATGAGATGGGTGTACGAATGGCAAGATCCTCATTGGTATAATATGTTACTTCAGGAATGGCAGACGACATCGGTCTGGACGGGCCAAACTTGGCAAGAGTTCAAAGCTGAGTTGCTTGTAAGGTAGGGTTTGAATGTGATGTCCACCGCGGAGTATGAAATGGCCTCGCAATGCTACCGTTGAACAATTATTTGTATGAGAGGGCTACTAAACTAACTATTTGTATGAACAATTATTTGTATCAGAGGACTACTAAACTATTTGTATGGATATTTGTATGCACAATTATATGTATGGATATTTGTATGCATTTGTGGTCAATTTTTCCATTAATTTGCGGATAGGTCATGCCCATTTTTTTTCAAGCCAACCGGCCGGCTAACCGGTCCAACCGGTCAGCTAACCGGTCAAACCGGTCGGCTAACCGGTGATAGTTTTTCCAACCAACCGGCTGGCTAACCGGTCCAACCGGTCAGCTAACCGGTCAAACCGGTCGGCTAACCTGTCCTAACCGGCGACACGGGGAATTTGAATTCAAAATTTGAATTCATTCGGTTTCCACGGTAACCGGTCTAACCGGTCCGGTTTACCGCTACCACCGGGCGGCGGTTCGGCCGTCCGGTTCGAAATAAAAAACCCTGCTTGTATGTCGCCTCCCGCTGTCCCGCACCTGCCACCCGCCCACCGTCCATGCTTCTGTCGGAGGAGACGAGGGATCGATGGCGGGCAGGGCGCCGGTGTACCGGCGGGTGCTGAGGGAACTCAACCCCAAAGGCCCAACCCCTGTTGTCTCAAGCCGATCTGTGCACGAACCGCGCCGCCTCCTACCTGCTCCGCGACCACCTCCCACGTGGACCCGTCGGTGGGGTCCAGCGAGGCGGAAGCGACCCCTGGGACACGGGCCAGGGACGGCGCTGTTGTGAGGCAATCCGTCGGCGGCGGCGCGAGACACCCCTCGAGCTCCATCGGCGACGGTGTGCAGGGGCTTCCCCACGAGGCAATGCCCAGGCAGGACAACGACGGCACGCATGGTGTGGCCGGCGGCAGGCACGGCCACGATGAGCGCACTGGGGCTGTGTCCGAGCTGCGTTGTGCCCGTACGGTGTGATCCCATCGCCAAATCAGACCTGAAGCTGGAGGCGCTAGCTCCATCCCCTTGGTCAGCTCGTGACATTCATCCACCCGTCGGCAAGGCTACAAGCTCTCACACCTTCTTAGCTTTCTTCCCCTGTTCACCTCTCCATGCACGGGAGCAAGCAAAGGTTCAATCCTTTTGTGCCCCAATCCTGAATCGAGTGTGCAGTGTCCAATTTTTTTTAGCATGGGAAATAAATTTGTGTTTGCCGGATTTCATTTTTCCTTACAGATCGAGTTGGTATAACCACCAGGTTTGGTGTGGTGTAGCTCTCTAGGTTGCCATGTCTATGCAGGTAATCTGTTCGATCAAATGCATCTAAAGATCAAGCAGCTGCTGGTTTCTACAATACTGCTTGTGCGTGTCTGTGGAAATTAGGAGCTCCTGTGTTGTTATGTAGACAATTTTTCAGAGAAAAATTCTCATGCTTCTTATGCACGTTCTTAATCTCGCATGCCACCAGAATGTGGTGTGTCAGCCCATGTTGTGCTTGGCAAAATGCATCTGACTATGTTTCTATGCAATTCTAGAAAGATTTCTATGCTCTGCATTATCTATGATTTGTTTCTATGTCATTCGTTGCCTACATTGTATCTGTTGTAATTTGTTGTAATGCATATTTTCTCATGTTGGTATCTTAATTTTTTTTTAAATGATTCTTGTCTTAATTTTGTGCAGATGGTTGTTATTATAGTGTATGTCTTCTTGTATGGAAGACTTTACTTAGCATTAAGTGGGCTTGAGGTTGCTATTATGAAGCAAGCACTGATGAGAGGGAACCGTGCGCTTCAAACAGCTATGGGATCCCTATTGTGCAGCTAGGTCTTTTGATGGCCTTGCCAATGTTTATGGAAATTGGCCTAGAAAGAGGCTTTAGAAGTGCTATGGAGGATTTTATTATCATGCAGCTTCAACTCTGTTCGGTATTCTTCACTTTCTCACTTGGAACAAAGTCACATTACTTTGGCCGTAGAATCCTGCATGGTGGTGCAAAATATAGAGCGACTGGAAGAGGCTTTGTTGTCCGCCATGTCAGATTTGCTGAGAATTACAGATGCACTCCTGAAGCCATTTTGTTTAAGGACTTGAACTTATGGTATTGCTGGTAGTATATCAGCTGTATGGTGATGTTGCTACGGATTCCACTGCCTATATAACTCCTAACATCATCTATGTGGTTCTTGGTTATCACTTGGCTATTTGCTCCATTCCTCTTCAATCCATCAGGTTTTGAGTGGCAGAAAATAGTATGGGATGATTGGAGCAAGTGGATTAGCAGTCGAGATGGGATTGGGGTTCCTTGAAACAAGGCCTGGGAGTCGTGGTGGGAAGAGGAGCAGGAACATTTACAATCTACAGGTCTGTTGGGCCGTTTCTGCTATGCGGAGGTAAGGGCACAAACGATGCAGAAGATTAACAACTCATGGGAGAGTTATCTAAAAAAACAACTCATGGGAGAGAACAGTGCTTATTTTTTTACCATGTCCTTAGTCTGTGTGAGAACAAAGAATACGACATGATGTTAAAAAAACAGAGAATACGACATCGATAAAAAAAGGAGAGAGTAGTTGCAATCAGTACATCAAATAAACGGACTCGGCAGTTGCTAACCAAATGCAACTGGATCCGAACTAGCTAACTGAATGCAACCAGATCCGAACTAGTTGCAGCTACGTGAGAACCAATTGCAACCATGAGACTAGACCGACTGCAACAATGACACCATACCAATTGCAACTGGATGCGAACCAATTGCGATCAGACCCAGCCCAGTTGCAATAGGTGTGAACCAGTTGTAGTTGTGCACGAACCAATTGCAACCGCGGGACTGCTAATTGAATAACATTGAACATCGACGAGACAATTGCAACTAGAGCACTAATCTAGTTATAACAACACCAATTGCTACTTGTATGAGCCTCCAATTGCAACTGAAATGATAACATTACGATGACTTAGGAAGACATGCACATGATACCATAGTTGCAACCTAAGCACTAATGTAGCTACAAGTTGAACCAACTGCAAGCGGTCGAGTACTTTAATTGCATTAAGGACAATGACTCAGTTACAACAGCACTGTAACTACAAATTGCAACTAATCGAGCCTACCAATTGCAACTAGGACAATACGAAAGTTACAGCTAGTAAAGAATGCACGCAACACCACAATCGCAACGGAACACCGATCTATTTACAAATGGACCAATTGCAACCAGTTGAGTACATCAACTACAACTAGGACAATAACTGAGTTACAAACGACATTTAAGTGGAAGAAGCTATTCATATTTGTAAAAAAATAAAATAAACATTGTAACTAGAGCACTTATCTAGTTATACAATGGGACCAATTGCTACTAGTCCAGTCCTCCAATTGCAACTGAAACAATACGATGACAATAACAACATAATTACAACTCAGGTACTAATCTAGTTACAACTTTGGGAAGGGGAAAAGGGAACATGTATATTTCTGTAAATGATCTAAATACTCGGTTTCCTAAAAAGTTGGAAATTTTATGTCCTTGTCTAGGTCCAGGCTAGCTCGCTAGTTCCTATTCTTCCAGCAGTTGCAGCTGCAAAAGGCATCATCTCGACCTGTAGAACCATAATATCCAAGTAAAATTATTGCTGCTCATACCATAGTGATTCCAAAGTGATTCCTTAGGTTCAGTAAAATTATTGCTGCTCATAACAAAAAATGAACAATTTTTCTTCTAAAGCTTTTGGTTCAGAAAACAAAAGAACTCAGTTCTCTAGGGATTCCACAGTGTAAGTATATACTCACTGTGCCTAGACGACAATGTTAAATATTTATGCACGTATTGATAACACAGATAGAAACCATTAACACAGATAGAACCCGGTCTCTAGGAATGGAGCTAAGAAACCATTAACAAACAAACAACTGCAAGTGCTCCTTATCGGGAAAAGAGTACATCTAACAAACAAGATGACCTCCGCAGGACAGCAAAATTGCCATCAAAGGCAAGGTCTCATAGATAAAAACAGTACAATGGGTCACACATAGGAGCACAACAAAAAAATCCCTCAAGGCTGGTAGACATATGGAAGTTGAAGACCTACCCTGGCAGTAGATTTGTTCAATATCTTATTCATTTTGTCAGATCAGTCCACAACACTATTGTATGACAATAGCTGGTCCTAAGCAATAAAAAAATGAACAAGAGTTAATGGAGTAGTACATGAGAAGCCTACAGTATGATATGAGCATTAAATCGATGCAAAGAACTTGCTTGGTGTAAAATATACAACAATTAATAAAGAACATTGGTACACATGCAGCCAATAAACTAAATGCACCACAAATTCAGGCCTTATCACCACAACACACCATGATCTGAACCAGTTGCAGTTGCACGCGAACCAATTGCAACTGCGGGACTAGATCAATTGCAACCACGGCACCATACTAATTGTAACTTGACAATACAGACAACAAATCACAGGCCGAAAGAACAAACAAACAATTCAACGGAACCGAACGGAGCAAGCTTCCAAATCAACCCCATTCTCTTTGATTCCAACAGCAGAGCGAACACCAATCCCGATGCGAATCACCAAATGCTATCAATGTCAGCTGAATCATCCACATAAATCAACATTGCTTTATTAACTTTAGTATCCCTCAGAGGATGCTGAAAAATCTGCATATCCCATTAGTAGATATTTGGCGCTTCACATAACACCACCAATGCAACTGGAAAAATAATCTAGTTACATCGAGACCAATTGCTATATGTAGGAGCCTCCAATTGCATCTAAGACAATAACCTAGTTACAATAGCACAAGGAAGACATGTGCATGACATCAGAGTTGCAATTGAAGCACTAATCTAGTTGCAACTGGACCAATTGCAACATATCGAGTACATCAATTGCAACTTAGAGAATAACAGAGTTACAACGACACCAGAAAGCCCATCAGAAATTGCAGCTACGACAATAATCTAGTTTTAGCTGAAGCAATTGCAACTGGTCAAGTCCTCTAGTTACAACTGGGACAATAACACAATTGCTCAGAAGGCATGCAAATCACACATCAAATTACAAGTGGAGCACTAATATAGTTACAACAAAGCTAATTGCTACTGGTTGGGTTCTTGAATTGCAACTGAGGCAATGATCAGGTTATGATGATGCTAGGAGCACTAATCCACATGACGAGGGATAGTCGGGCCTACCAATAGCATCTAGGACAATAAGCCAATTGCAACTAGAAAGGCATGCACAAGATACCACAAATTACAACCAGAACACTGATCTAGTAACAATTTGACCAATTGCAACAGGTCAAGTACTTCAATTGCAACTAAGACAATAATCGAGTTACAAAGACATCATAAAACCAATCACAATTGCAACTAGGCACCGATAGAAGAGATAAATACAACAGTACAACAGTATCCCATTATCCTATAACTAATACAAGTACATGCTGGCATCACACAGACACAAGATAGTGGTGATGCCTGAAATATAAAATTTGGGGCTCTAATTGATAACAATATAGAAGAACACACATTAACTAACCATCAAGATCGACATGTGCAAGAAAAAATTACTAAATGACACCAAAACATAGGGGGTACACATGGCTCATGATCTTGCCTTTTATTTACATCTACAAGGACCTACCCATCCACTGGTATGAAACCAAAAAATACAGAAGATATTGTCCATTTAAGTTTGAGGTATCCGAAAGGTTAGCCTATAGTAGCCAATACATACACTACACTAAAATAAGGATGGGGGCATGGGAAGTATTCCACAGTTCAATATCAGATCACAGCTTAGGGCACAAACGAGTGAGAATGGATGCATTAGGCCAGCATAAGAGAGGATAAGAGCATTAGGCAGTACTCACCTGTCTGCTTGAAGGATTCTGCACCATGAAGCTTCAACCATAGCACCTTTCTGAACTTCCATCGCCTTGCTAGCAGCCTCCCTAGCAGCTATCTTCTCCATGGACATCCTAGTATAGTGAGGATTGGGATTTCCTAGAGTCTCATGAAGGGAGACAGTCATTCCATCAGTTTCCTACATAATACAAAAAAGGCAGAGCTGCAATCCTTCAAGCTACAAGCCACAATTGCAATTCAAGCATTAATAGTCATGGTTCATAGTCTTTGGTCAATTTAAAATATGGCACCAATCGTCATAGATACTGGAACATCGGTAATCCAGGGATACAGAGAGCAGTCAAACGAAACAAAACAAGGCTTGGCAATTAGCAGTAATGGATCACAAACATGCAGCAACGGTGGGAAGGATAATTGTAACACCACACAGCTAAAACACAGGATGAAAAAAAAAACAGCTGAACATGCATGATGGATACGACAACAATTAGCGGTATTGTTTGCACTAGTAAAACACTGAAAATACTGAATGGCAGTGCAGAGACTGTGAGTGGGGAGACACACTAGATGTAACAGTGTACCACTAAATTTCTCTAACGTTACTCAGACAGTCCATGTATGTCACGTATCATACAAAGTCTCTAGGTAATTCAGTAATCCTACAGAATGTACTGAAAATAGAGAGCAAGTACTAGCAGGATCACAAGAGCAGTCAATGATACAAAACATGACTGGATCACAGCTCAATACCATATCAGAGTTGAGGGCACAAACCAGTGAGAAATTGAAAGATCAAACCCCACTGGAGAATAACTGAATAAATCCAAACATGACTGGATATACAATATTAAATTTGACTTTGGAACTCACCACTAAGCAAGCAATAGGTCCACATAGCCACATGAATCAACACAAAAGTAGTAAAATTCAGAGATCATGAACACAACTGCTTGCATACACATTACAAAAGTAACAATGCATAGAAACAGAGTTAAAGTTGGCTGGAATCTTAAGATCTATGGTCCCCATAGATGCAACAACAAACTGCAAAAGAAATCAAACTATGCATTTGAAACTACTCAAATAGCCCGGAAGAAGAAATATTTTATGGAAGACACCAGCTACAAATTTTGGCAATGTGTAATCTTTGGTAATCAATAAGATGTAGACTAGCAGCCGTTACTACATGAGTAACCATCTATACAGACATGAAGCGGGACAGGTACGTGTGAAAATATTCACAATTGCAAAAGAAAATATTCACAATGTGTAATCTTTGATATTCAATAAGATCTTTAGGTTTTAGATGAAGAAAAAATAGATCGTGCTAAAGAATAAAACCTCAATTTGGCAATGGCAACAACAATTGCAACAGGACGATAATATAGTTGTAATTTGAACAATTGAAACTAGTCAGACCCACCAATTGCAACTAAGATAATAAGGCAGTTACAACCAAGAACCATGCACACGACACCACATTTCAATTGGGGCACCGATCTAGTTACAATTGGACCAATTGCAACCGGACGAGTACTTTGACTGCAACAAGAATTATAACCGAGTTACAACACACTAGAAAATCCGTCACATAGTTGCAACTAGGACGATGTTGGAACCACAGCAAATGCAACCAGTCAGGCCCACCAATCGCAACTACCACAATAAGCTAGTTAAAACAAGGATGCCATGCACGACACCACAATTGCAAACATAGTACTTAAATAGTTACAATTGGACCGGTTGTGTACTTCAATTGCAATTAGAACAATAAACAACACTACGAAGTCCATCACAATAAACGGAGTACTTAAATGTTTTCTTTTAGTTGAGGTGGGCCTGATACTTTCTCAACAAGGTTATAGTCTTATAGATAAGAAATTGCAATACTAATATCGTGAGCTTAAAAAAACAATGCCATTCTCAATTTTCACAACACTTTGCAGCCTAACCTCCATTTTCTTCTTCATCTCTCTGTTGTCATCCATCAGAGGCATCACAATGGTCAGCTCCCTGTAAATGTCACATACAAATGCACATATCTTATTTTTGCACATTCCACTTCAGTTCACCATCAGATATTCGGCCTATCGCAAGCCTCGTTAGCTCTCCTGACAAATCAGCAACCTGAGGCATGGTAAATGCAGAAAACAGTGAGCAGACTTCAAACATGAAAGCGATGGGAATTAAGAGGAGTTGGACTACAGGTGTATTAGTGTATTTACCCCTAAAAGATGATCAAGTACATTTTATCTACTAGCAAGGACGCACGTGCGGCACGCACGTGTTTAGAACAAATCTAGCAAAAAAAATTTATATTCGCTTAGGTCAAAAGTTGTGGTCTCATATTACATACTCCACCCTTTCCAAATTGTAAGTCATTGAAACTTTTTTGGAGAGGCAAAACATCTTAGGTTTGGCTAAATTTATACAATAATAGACTAACATTCGTGATACCAAATAAATACTATTAATTTTTATATTAAATATATTTTAGTGCTCTTTTACAATGATTGGCAAGTACCATGATACTACCAAAATATAGAATCCAACAGTAAAAAAATGTCTAGTACCTAAAAGTATCCATCCAAAAGTACTTAAAAAAGTACCAAAATTGTGGAACCAAGTACCAGATAAATAGGCCCAACTAATTATTTTATTTTATTTTTAAATTAAAAAGAAAGGGTATATACGTCTTTTTCGCTGATGTGGGGGTGGAGGCGGTGGGAAAAAATTATCACGATATGTTGTGGGAGGGTATATTCTAATCAGGGTATATGAAAGTACTAATATACCCTTATTATTATTTATTTATTTATTCAAAATTCTAGTTAAAGTACCGGTAAGTATCAGAAAAAATACTTAAAGTACCTGCAAGTACCTAGTAGTACCAGCTGGGTATATCTACTCAATATATCCTCATATTTTTATAGTATATCTACTCAGTACCATTAATCAAAATGATCCTCCTGTTTGATTTTCGTCAAACATAAATGGGTTAACTCTCCAATAAAGTTAGAATGATTTACAATTTGAAACAAAAAGAGTATCTCTGAAGCATCCAAAATGGTTTCCTTGACCAAATATCATTTGTGTGACCTACAAGAACTGAAAGTTCAGGTGCACTAATTCTCTGCCTCATAGACTCGCTTAGAACAACCCAAAAATATATTGTAGCACTGTCTAATATCGGGGCATGTCTCAATCTTCCGATCCACCATCTGTGCATGCATAGCTTTAGCAGCAAGCCGGTGTAGCATAAAGCATATATTTGTATTTTGTAGCCAACAAGGTGGCAGCATGAAGCTTAACCATCCTCTTGATTCCACAATCCGCAACAGTGTGTTCAGAAGCAAAAAAAATTGCAACCATGATACCGAACCTTGCTAATCTGCACACGTCATTAGCATTAGGGAAACCACCATTCTTGTTATTCACGCCAATTAAAAAATATTCAGATAGGAGTTTCAGTGTATGATGTTTTTGACATGGAGAGCAAATCTAAGCTAGATCAAATGAATCAATGTTAGCTGAACGCCTGAACCCACTATTGATGATTGATTTGCTGTCGCTGCCTCACGGAAGCCCTAGGATTGCAAAGCAGGCATTCAGGGCGAGGCAGAAGATGCAGTAAGGCCCAAGTAAAACGCGAATCGAAGAGCAAGCCAAACTCGAGCCCAACAAGCAGTTTAAGATTGTGCTGGTTGGATGCGACGAGCACGAGCCCGGCGAATTGGCGTAGGGGCATCCACAGCATCCTGCAGCGCGCTTGAGGGCTCTTGTCGAGTATGTCCTCCCCGGCTCCCGCCGCCACCCCGCCACCATCACGAACAAGGCTGCCACCATCTACATCGGACATCGGAGGCGCTGTTGTAGGAGGTGTTTTCCAGTTTCTCGACGCGGCCTACATCATCGGGGCGAGTAGCCGTGGCGAGTTGGACAGAGTCTGAGGGAAAGCATCGATGCGAATGCGAGTCGGATGGGAACG
Organism: Digitaria exilis; assembly: GCA_015342445.1. Classification (NCBI taxonomy): domain Eukaryota; kingdom Viridiplantae; phylum Streptophyta; class Magnoliopsida; order Poales; family Poaceae; genus Digitaria; species Digitaria exilis. The sequence continues at coordinate 53,416 of JACEFO010002874.1, forward strand.
GGTAACCGGGATCACGAGATCGTGGGCGCTCGACTGGTGTGCGTACACGGGTGGGTAGACACATTATGGTGACAAAATCATTTATTTTTTGGCAGAAACATTTTCTAAATATCAATTTTGGTGGGTTTGACCATCTTTCTACCTCTGTTGACTCTTACACGCGGGTCCGGCGTGAGGGGTACGGTGGACCCAAATTGGGTGAGAATTGTTTTCAATTCTACTCGTTCTTTTATAGATAGATAAGGCCTTAACAGATTTATCACTTAGCACTAGTAAAGAATCATTGATTTCAGCAACACTTAACAGAGTGCCAACAGGGGAGAAAGCGTCAGGCTGGTCCAACACAAATGAATTGCGTGCCATTGAAAATGATGTCATCCGACACCATTTAACTAACTCAACTCAAATGATAACCTATAACTATCTATGAAATAACACACGTAATCAGAAATCAGCACTCATATGGTGGTCACGCAGCAGCGAGTGCTACAAAGGTGGTGTTGTTGGCTTGTCGGCATTTCTACAAACACTTAACACGCTACAAAGATGGGATGATTATTGCTTTGCTTTTAGCATCACAGACAAACCAAATATGAGTTGACAGAAAAAAAACAACAGACACAGGCAACACCGCCCATGGTGTGCTGCAGGCCGGCTGTGGCCATGGTGGAGCTCGCCCATGGCACCCAGCTGCACTCTTCCTAGAGGCTAGAGCACGCACGTGCAGCCACCGCTGGATTGACTAACTGAGAGAGATTGCAATTTGCAAATCCCGCTGCTCCATCTGCTTGCTGCCGACTGCTCGCTACGGCGCTGCCGGGATCTCGCAGCCACCAGGAAAATCTCGCAGCTCCTACTGCTGTCGCGCCCGATGGGAGCTTCCTCGCCGCCGCGCCCGTGGCCCGCCCCCCGTGCCGTGCCCCTGCATCCACCTCCCCCGCCCCTCAGAACTCCTCATGCTCGGCCGCGACCTCGCAGGGGAAGCAGGAGCAGCGGCTCGCGCTCATGGGGAGGAGCACGTGGGTCCGATCTGGTGGAGACGTGGAGCTGGTTGCTTGGGTGTTGGATTGGATGGAGGCGACGTAGGTGTAGGGTGGTGGCCGGCTCGGCTGGCCTGGGTGCATTCTGTACACACAATACACTCAGGTGTAAAAAAGAATTTCTATATATATATATTTAAGTTAGATCTTTGTCCCAGTACCCTGTTGAGCCTTGCACATTTTTTTAATAATTTGTATTGTTCAATTTGTGTGCTTACACGTTCATTTGTTGCTGGTTACATTGTTTTTTTTCCATCACTATTTTTTTCTTCTTCTTCCCCACGTGCCGCCAGTCTAACTGACCCCCTGCTGTTGCGTTTCTCCTGGTCCTTTGGAAAGTCCAAAAATAAAATTAGTTGCCTAATCTGTTTTGATCTCATTTGACAAGTTTTGAAGGATTTCCGGTATCCTGGATAGCGCCGACCCTCCCTAACCGCGTCCAGGATCGCCTCCCTATTGGATCGCACCCCCCTGCCTTGTTTCTCTTTTGGACGGTCAAAAAAGAAAGAAAGAGCAACAACAAAAAAAAAAAAAAGAAAAGAAAGGAAAGCAAAACAAGGAACAAAAAAAAAGAGAAAAATCCACCAGACGCCACACGTGGATTGCGCCTGGCCGCACGCGCCGCAGTTTCCTGGCTAGCGATCCCTGCGTGATTCTCTTTCCTGTCTTGTCCTTTTCTTTTGGAAAGGCAAAAAAAAAAAAAAAAAAGAAACAGAAAGCCACGGTATCACTTCCCTGGATCGCGCCTCCTGCTGTCCTGCAGCGCGTCCCCGGGATCGCACCTGGGTCGTTGACCCTCTCTGATCGCGCCAACTGCGCTAACTGCTTGACGTTCTTTTGGGAAGTTAACAAAAAAAAAAAGAGAGAGAGAAAGAAAGAAAGAAACAGAAAGGTTGTGCCGATCTCTTCCCCCCCCCCCTTCCGCGCCCATTTCCTGGCTTGCGCGTCCCTCCTCCCTGGATCGCGCTTCCATCGAGTGTCACCGTCACGTGAGCTGTTGGTTTTTGTTTTTCTCTCCTCTGTTGATATTTCCTTTGGAATCAAGAAAATAAAAAAAAGAAGATCAACAAAAGAGACCGGCAGGTGCGCCTCCCAAGGACTCGCGCGTGTCTGGATCACGCCGATCCTCCAGATCGCGACTCTTCTGGTCGCCCCTCCCCTGATCGCCTGCCCTTCTTTTTTCTCTCCTTTTTTGTTATTTCTTTTGGAAGGAAATGAAAGAAAAAACAAAACACAGATCTCCATTCCCCCACATCGTGGTGACCCCACCAAGCGCGATCCTCCCCACTCCGATCGCGCCTGGTCGCGGCGATCGCTCTCCTGTTGCCCTTCCTTTCTTTCTGTGTGTTTAGAAAGGGATATAATACAAAAACAAAAAGAAATAGCACATAAAGCCTGTTTAGATTGAAGATATTTCATATTCCTCCTATCACATCTATCACATCATTTCCCATTCTTTCCTCACTATTCATTGCTACACTAAATATCTACTACAGGAAATCTCCAACAATTTCCACCAACTAAACACCCCCATAGGTTACCTATTGTGTTCGCACTCACCTGCGCACGCGCTGCTCTCCTGCCAGGACGCCAGGCGTGTAGGCGCGCGCCTACTGCCCTCCGTTTTGTGTTTTTTTTCTTCCTTCCCCTAATTCTTGTTCACCTTCTGCACTTTGTCTCCAGCAACTTTGTTACGAGTTGGCACTATTATTCTGCACTTTGTCTCCAGCAACTTTGTTACGAGTTGGCACTATTATTCAACTTTGTATTATTGTTTGATTGTGCTAACCCGTGCTTGCGCTAACCATGTCAGGAGACATCGACGATACGACGGATGAACAGTTGCAGGACATGCAGACTCAAGTTGACGGACTTGCCGCGAACATGAAGACGACGCATGAACGGCGTGACTCGACGATCTCCTCGTTGAACGAGCGGTTTGATCAGCTCGACGTCGCTCAGACGGACATTAATACAACACTCAACACCATCGTGGCATGGCTCGATGCAGTGGCCACTACGATCACAGAGTTGCAGGAGAATGGAGATCGCCGTGGTCATGCCCGCCGTGTGGTACGACACCCAACTAATGATTCATTTGCTAAGATTAAATTTAATATACCCTCTTATAATGGAAAATATGATCCTGCTGCATATCTTGATTGGGAATTAGAGGTCGAACATAATTTTTCATGTCATGGTATTCCTGCTAGTGCACAAGTTAAAACAGTTATTAGTGAATTTACTGATTTTGCTTTACTTTGGTGGCGTGATTATAACCAAAAACACCCCACTGTCATTCCCACCACTTGGGCTCAATTAAAAGCTGCTATGCGACATAGATTTGTTCCTTTCTATTATGCCCGAGAGTTGCTTAATAAAATGAAGCGTTTTCAGCAAGATCAACAATCCGTTGCGGAATATTACCAGGAACTAGAAAAATGTATGATTCGTTGTGGTTTATGTGAGACAGACGACGCTACTATGACACGTTTTCGCGGTGGTTTGAACCGCGAAGGAGATACTTGATTGTAACGATTATGCTGATATGACCACATTATTTGAATATGCTTGCAAAGCTGAATGTGCAGTGCAGGGACGCCGCTCGAAGATATATCCTGACTCTTTTGCAGGACACAGTCCGTCATCCAGTGCAGTTCCTACTCTCCCCGCACCATCCACGACTAGCACTACACCGCGCGAGAGGACAGCCACACCTGCAGCACCTATGACCACAGGCGGTGCTCCTTCCACAACCTTATGTGCAAATTCAGAACCATTACTTGACAATGCACCTATTGCTCTTATTGACATGGAGAGCAACGGTCCTGCTCCAGGTGCTCCACTCACAGCTTGTGAGACTTCTTCTGATGTACTGAATTTTTCCACAACTCATGATATCATAGATCAATTGTTATTGTGTGACAATACTTCGGTTGTACATGCATTAAAATCACACACTTGTGCTGAAATTAAACATGCTATTCATATTTCAAGCACGACTGATGAGCTTGCGATGTTGTCTTCTTTACATACTTTGGGTTACATTGAATTTGATGTTTTGTGTAATCTAGATTGTTTGGAAGAAAACATTTCTAAATATGCTGATTTGCCGTGGTTTTCTAGACACACATATCATACTATTGGCAACTATAACAACAAAGGAGAATATATGATATATCGCGTGTATATTTGTGAAAATCTTGGTTATCCTTTTGTTGTGCCCAATTTTGATCCACTAGAGGGCAGCCATCCTACACATATTAATTCACCTTCCTCTAGCTCAGTTTTGGTGAAACAAATTTCCTCCCAAGAAGGGCAGCATTACTGGTCGCTTCCTATGCCTGCTTTATCTTTTGTTGGTACTAATATTTTGCAGGATAGTGTTGCCAAACATTGTGTGTTGTCCGATCACGAAGCCTCCCTGCTTGCCAAGTTTTCTATGCGAGATGACACATTCGCCACTTCGAAATATGGTGACATCCCTCCTCACAATAATTTTGATTTCCTTTGTTTTCGAAACCCCGTTCTCCCTTGTGTTGTGCAGGATATGTTCGAAGTACAATCGACGCCAAGGATGGCTTTTCCTCAAGAAGGGGAGGATGATGCGAACATACAGGATCGGTTTCAAGTACAATGGACGCCAAGGACGGCTTTTCATCAAGAAGGGGAGGATGATGAGGACATGAGAACCACGGATATACCCATGATTGCTGGGTTTGGAGGAGTCCAACATGGGTGTCCAAATCAAGATGGAGGCCCGAGGCTAATTTGGTTCGAGTCTCCAAGGTGGAGGCCCAAAAGACTAGAAGACGGTGGCCCAGCAGGAGGCCCATGTGGATGACTAGGGTTGGGTGTGGCACTATTCACGGCGGTACTGTTCATGCGCTACAATACCGCGGGTACTGTAGCGCGCCGCCCCTCCCGGCCTCCAGGGGTTGCGCCTCCTATTTAGATAGACTCCTCTTTTATTTTCAGACTTGGGTTTTGTTTACATCTAGCTTTAGCTACTCTCGAACACGCACAAATACATGCTGTCCTCGTGATTCGGAACCCCACCTTCGAGTGATTTATAGATTGCTCGCGTCTCGATACATGCTGCCCTCGTGATTCAGAACCCCACCTTCGAGTGATTTATAGATTGCTCGCGTCTCGTTCTTGTTCGTTCTTCGATTGCATACAGGAATTGATCTTTGTGATCAGGCTGATTTTGCTTCCGCAGGATCGGTAACCACAGGGAGTTGGTTCAGCGATTGGATTGGCGCTTCGGGTTCGCTCGTCGTAGTCGGATCATGAGGGTCACCTTCCACCAAATCAAATTTATCTCCACTCACCAAAAGATCGGGCACTCCAGCTCTATCACCCAGACGGTGGTGTAGCTGATGATGGCGCCTGAGTTTCTGACGCCTGGAGTTCTGGCGCCTGGATTGCAGACGACGTAGGTGTACGCGTGGTGTCCTCATCATCCTCCCCTTCTTGAAGCGAAGTCGTCCTCGACGGTAACTCCTCGTTCTCGCTCGCATATGGTGTCAAATCTGCAACATTAAAACTAGTGGAAACACCAAACTCCGCAGGCAGGTCAAGAATATAAGCATTAACATTAATCTTGGTTAGCACTTGAAAAGGACCAACAGCGCGAGGCATTAATTTAGAGCCGCGCAAAGTGCAACCAAACCATGTCACCAGGTTCAAAAGTAATAAATTTTCGACCTTTTACTACCCGCAACCTGATATTTAGCATTAGCAGCAGCAATATGTTGTTGAGTTTGTTCATGCAAAGTAATAATTTGGTTAACATGTGCAACAACATCTAGATGTGAGCATCCGCAACATCAAGAGAAAACAAATCAATAGGTGCTCGCGGAATGTAACCGTAAACAATCTGAAAAGAACACATCTTTGTAGAAGAATGTGTTGCATGATTATAAGCAAACTCAACATGAGGCAAGCAATCCTCCCAACGTTTCAAGTTCTTGTCTAAAACAGCCCTAAGCATGGTACACAAGGTTCGATTAACCACCTCAGTATGCCCATCAGTCTGAGGGTGACAAGTTATGCTAAACATCAATTTAGTTCCCAATTTATTCCAAAGCGATCTCCAAAAATGACTGAGAAACTTAGCATCATGATCAGAGACTATTGTATTCGGAATACCATGCAAACGAATAATCTCTTGAAAGAACAATTCAGCAACATTGCTAGCATCATCAGTCTTATGACAAGGTAGGAAATGAGCCATTTTGGAGAATCGATCATCAACCACTAAAATGCTATCCCTCCCATTCTTAGTTCTAGGCAATCCCAAAACAAAGTCCATAGAAATATCAAGCCAAGGAGAAGAAGGGACGGGCAAAGGCATATACCATGGTTATTCAATCGGGACTTAGCTTTCTGACATGTAGCACAGAGTGCAACAAGGCGCTCAACATCACGATGCATCCGGGGCCAAAAGAAATAAGCAGACAACACCTCGTGCGTCTTGTAAACGCCAAAGTGTCCCATAAGACAGCCTCCATGCGCTTCATGTAACAACAAAAGACGAACCGAGCTTGGTGGAACACACAGCTTGTTAGCGCGAAACAGGAACTCATCCTGCATATGAAATTTGCCCCATCATTTACCCGTCATACAATGTACAAAGGCACCTTTAAAATCAGCGTCGTCGACATATTGATCTTTCATAGTTTGCAACCCAAAGATTTTAAAATCTAACTAAGACAACATAGTATATCGACGAGACAAAGCATCAACAATTACATTTTCCTTCCCATTCTTGTGTTTAATAATGTAAGGGAAAGACTCAATGAATTCGACCCAATTAGCATGACGATGATTCAGATTTGTTTGAGTTCGAATATGTTTCAAAGCCTCATGATCAGAATAAATGATGAACTCACGATGCCAAAGTTAGTGCTGCCATGTTTGCAAAGTGCGAACCAAAGCATACAACTCCTTATCATAAGTAGAATATCACAAACTAGGACCGCTTAATTTTTCACTAAAGTAAGCAACTGGTTTTCCTTCTTGCAACAAAACAGTACCTAGTCCAATACCGCTAGCATCACATTCAAGTTGAAACACGTTATTAAAATCAGGCAATTGCAAGAGGGGAGCATGTGTTAACTTATCTTTCAAAGTGTTGAACGCTACCTCCTGCGAGTTGCTCCAAGCAAATGGCACACCCTTCTTTGTAAGCTCATGTAAAGGTGCGCAATGGAGCTAAAATCACGCACGAACCTACAGTAGAAACCTGCAAGTCCAAGAAAGCTCCAAATCTGTGTAACCGTCGTCAGTGTAGGCCATTCCCGAATGGCATCGATCTTGCTGCTGTCCACCTCAATGCCCTGTGGAGTAACAACATAGCCAAGAAACGAGACGTGTTGTGTGCAAAAGATGCATTTTTCCATGTTAGCAAACAATTTAGCAGCCCGCAACACATCAAAAACAACACGCAAATGTCGTAAATGCTCTTCCATAGACTTGTTGTATATGAGAATATCATCAAAATAGACAACAACAAACAATCCGATGAAAGGCCTCGGCACTTCATTTATTAAACGCATAAAAGTGCTGGGAGCATTAGTCAATCCAAACGGCATAACCAACCATTCATATAAGCCAAATTTCGTTTTAAAAGCCATTTTCCATTGATCACCTAGTTGCATTCAAATCTGGTGGTAACCACTACGCAAATCAATCTTAGTAAAAATAATGGCACCACTAAGCTCATGTAGCATATCATCAAGACGTGGTATAGGATATCGATAATGAATGGTGATGTTATTAATAGCACGACAATATACACACATGCGCCATGAGCCATCTTTCTTTGGAACAGGTAACACAGGAACAGAGCAACGCCTGTACCTGAGAGACTCACGGATATAGCCCTTGTCAAGCAACGCCTGTACCGGACGCTGAATCTCCTTTGTCTCATCCGGATTTGTGCGGTATGGTGCGCGGTTCGGAAGCTGTGCGCCAGGAATGAGATCTATCTGGTGCTCAATGCCACAGAGTGGAGGAAGGCCCGGTGGCAAATCCTTTGGAAAAACATCAGTGTACTCCTGCAAAAGGTTAGAAACCACGAGAGGAATATCCAAAGGCGGTGCATCATCAAGTGAAACAAGTAAACCAGCGCATATGAGGGCATAGCATGGTAACTGAGAAGCTTGTAGGTCATCAAAATCAGAACGTGTAGCAAGCAAAACAGGCACATTCAACTTGATTTCAGCATTAGTAGAAGATGATGGTGTAGATGCAGGTTGTTGTTTAGTTTTAGCGGTGCGAGCAAGATCGTCTTTTACATTTTGTTCAGGAGTCATAGGATGAATGATTATTTTCTGACCCTTAAACATGAGAGAATAATGATTGGAACGACCACGATGCAAGCTATCAGTATCATATTGTCAAGGTCTACCAAGTAACAAAGAACATGCTTCCATGGGTATAACATCACAATCCAGCAAATCAGAATAAGAACCTATGAATGGGACACGCACCGATCGTGTGATTTTGATCTTACCACCATCATTAAGCCACTGAATATGATATGGATCCGGATGCATATGAGTGGGTAACGATAACTTCTCGACCAACACGGTGCTTGCCAAATTGTTGCAGCTGCCACTGTTGATGATGATGCGAATGGAACGCTCCTGTACAACACCCTTTGTATGGAACAGGGTGTGGCGCTGATTCTTCTCGGGTGCGGCGACCTGCGTACTAAGAACACGTTGTACAACAAGACTCTCGTACCGATCAGCGTCGCCCGGATTGACATGAACCTCCTCCGTAGCTACATGGTCAGTGGCAAGCATAGCGTGTAGAGTTTCCTCAGAATCACTAGCGGAAGAATACTCACCATCGTCACGAATCAGCAACATACGCTTGTTGGGGCAGTCCCAAAACACGTGGTCGAATCACTTGCAGCGATGACACTGAATGACCCGTGTATGGCTCGTGGTGGGTGCAGCGCCTGTGGAGGGGGGTGCGCCGGCCGGCTTGGGCGGTCGCTCACTAGGCGGTGGCGTAGCATTGGATGGTGCACTGGAGGTGGCTGCTGATCCGGATGACGAAGTGCGTCCTGCAAAAGGGTTAGTGTATGTCCTCGAGCGTAGTCCCTGCACTTCACGTTCAGCTTTACAAGCAAATGCAAACAAGGTGGTTATATCAGCATAATCTTTATAATCAAGTATATCCTGAATGTCGTGGTTCAAGCCACCGAAAAAGCGTGCCATAGCAGCATCATCCGTCTCAACTAACCCACAACGAATCATACCCTTTTGGTGTTCCCGATAATATGTCTCAACATATTGTTGACCTTGTTGAAAATGCTGCATTTTATTAAGCAAATCTCTAGCATAATATGAAGGCACAAATCTGTGGCGCATAACAGTTTTTAATTGCATCCAATTGGTGGGATTGTTAGCAGGATGTTTTTGTTTATATTCACGCCACCAAATTAAAGCAAAATCAGTAGCTTCACTAATAGCATCTTTAACTTGAGAACTAACAGGAATATCATGGCATGCAAATTTATGATCTAGCTCTAATTCCCAATCAAGATATGCACCAGGGTCATATTTGCCATCAAAGGTTGGAATTTTAAATTTAATATTAGAGAATGAATCATTAGGACGTACCACACGGCGAGGGCGGCCGCGGCGGTTACCAGCATCTCCATCGTCCTGCTCGGTGTCACCGCCATAATCCCTCTGCATCTCTGTGATCGCAGTGTTCATAGCATCGAGTCGTGCCATGAATGTGTCGAGCGTGTTCCTGGTTGCCGTCTGCGCAAGGTCGATCTGGTCGAATCGCTCGTTTGCCGAAGTGATCGTCGAATCAAGTCGTTCATGCATGGTCTGCATGTCCGTGGCAAGGCCATCCACTTGTGCCCGTAGGTCCTGCAGCTGTACATCCGTCTTGACGTCGTCTCCTGCCATGGTTAGCGCAAACACCAAACAAAAACGACGACAACAGAGGGTGTAACGCTCACAAGGCACTCACAAAAATATTGTTATCAAATTCTTGTACGTTCTTACCAAACGCACAGGGGTGAAGTGCAACCATAAGTCGTACCGGCGAGAGATTGGAAGAGCGATTGCCTGGAGAAACAAGATCTGCTCGTCGGAGAAATATGTGTAGTTATGGGTATGCTGCACTCAATTCAAGGGTTAGCACAATCAAACAATAATGCAAAGTCGAATAATAGTGCCAAACACGTAAATATGCAAGTGGGAACAAGGTGCAAAAGTGGACAAGATTAGGAAAAGAAAGAAAAAAGACAACAAACAAAGAAGCAGCAGAGATAGCCAACGTAGGCCACGCACGGTCGACCAGAAACACAGTAGGACTGTTTCCTAGTCCTTTTCTCTCTCTGTTTTTTTTTTCTATATCGGACTGGATAGCGATCAGCAAGGGCGCGTGGTTCCAGGTGATCGGTGCGATCCAAGTAACGCGAGCGAACCAGAGGCGCGCAATTGCAGGGAGCGCTGGCGCGCAGCTGCGGTCTTTTTTTTTTTCTTTCTTTTTTTTTTGCTTTCTTTCTCTTTTTGTTTAATCTTTCCAACAGAGGGAGCAGAAGCGGCGACGGGAGCTAGAAGGGTCAGCGCGCGTGCTGCTGTTTCTTTCTTTTTTTTTTCCCTTTCTTTCTTTTTTTTCTTTTTTTTACTTCCCAAAGGAATACACGGCAGCAAAAATAGGAAGATGCGATCTGGGAGAAAGAGCGAGAGGAAACAACCGCGTGCGACCAGGAAAGGCGCGAAGCAGGCGATGCGTGCTTCTGTTTTTTTTCAAAACACACAAAAGGCAGGTGGAGCTGGCAGATCAGGAAGCGAGGAACCAGGGGAGGTTCGGCGTGAACAGCAGGGGTGATGGATGGAGAAAAATATATGGCGATCGAAAAAACATAATGCAACCAGCAACAATTGAACTCGTATGCACATAAATTCAACAATGTAAATTATTGAAAGAAAGTGCAAGGCTTAAAAGGGTGTTGGGACAGTGATCTAACCTGAAGATATATTTTTGTTTTGGTTTTTGTGGACTGTAGGAAGGGAAAAAAACACTCGATAAACTCACCGATCAACCTGGAATCCTGATACCACTTGATAGAGCTGGAGTGCCCGATCTTTCGGTGGGTGGGGGATAACTTCGATTGGTGGGAGGTGACCCTCACAATCCGACTACGACGAGGGAACCCGAAGCGCCAATGCAATCGCTGAACTAACTCTCTGTGGTTACCGATCCTGCGGAAGCAAAATCAGCCTGATCACGAAGATCAATTCCTGTTACGTAATCGAAAAACGAATAAGAATAAGAGGCGAGGAATCTATGTATCACTCGAAAGTGGGGTTCCGAATCATGAGGACAGCACGTATTTGTACGTGTTCGAGAGTAGCTAAAGCTAGATGTAAAACAAAACCCCCATTCTAAAAACAAAAGATAGGTCTGTCTAAATAGAGGGGGGCGCATGCTCCTGGCGGCTAGGGGGCGCACGCCCCTAGGACGCCCCGAGGAGGGGGGCACACGTCCCTGGTGGCGCCCAACCCTAATGGGCCACCCAGTGGGCCAACATCTTATCTTCTGGGCCTTCATTCTTCAATAGCATGATGTAGCTCAATTCCCGCGCACGGGCCCGCGTAACTAGCCCAGAGGGTGGTGTAGCTGGTGATGGCGCCTGAGTTTCTGATGCCTGGACTTCTGGCGCCTGATCTTCTGGCGCCTGGATTGTAGACGACGTAGGTGCACGTGTGGTGTCCTCATCAGTAGGCACATGTGCTCTTGCGGGCTGTCTGGTACGTGCGAGCCATCTATAGCATCAAGATGATGGAGAACATTAAATCAAATGTTACAAACTTTTAACAATAGACAGGGGTAGGGTAGATCATCATTTTTCAACCAAAAACTGAACTCCAAGGTAGAAGATAATAAAAGAACAAGTATTAAGCAAAATCTAATCGACCGTTCTATCTAGGCTGTGATCCTATGGTCAGCACGACTCTGATACCAACTTGTCACACCCAATTTTCATAGAAACCCGATTGCATATAGAACACAGAGAACATAATGCTTGAATAAAATGGTTTACATTAGAGTTTAACACCAGACATAGTCTTACACAAATAACACAGCGGAAGACTTATTATTAATAAACATTTCTTAACTTGTTGATAGGCAGAAGGGGCTGCGGCGGGGGGGGGGGGCTCTCGGGGGTTGTGCCGGCGCTTAAATAAGTAGGAGGAGGAGAGCATTGGTGAGCGCGCTAAGAAAAGAAAAGCGGCACAAGCGATGTCGAGTTTGAGTCCGAACCAGAGCTTGACTCAAGCTCGGTTGGGCTAGAGGAGGGGGATGACGAGTGGGCCCTGCTTGTCGGTCTCAGGAAGAGAGAGAGGAGGAATGGCGCTGGGCTGCACTGGTGGGCCGACTGGACCGTGCTGGGCTGTGCGCAAAGGAGGGAGAGGGAGAAAGGAGAAAGAGAAGTGGGCCGGCTTTGAGACAAAAAGGAGAAAGGAAAAAAAGAAAAGTTTTCTATTTTCTTTTCTTTTATTTTATTTTATTTCAAACACACTCATTTGAATTCAAAGCAAGTTTTGAATTCCATCACTCAAAAGAAATGCACCGGCATGCAATGCACAATAAAGTTCGTAAACCTTATATTTTTTAAATTCTCATAAAATTTTATTTTCCTACATCAATTATGAGCACATGGAAATAAAAAGACAAGTTATTTACTAATTTCAGGGAAAGCATTTTTAGGGTGTTATAGGATTTTACTTGTAAAGCAATTCTTGTCTTCCCCCCTCGATTTGTAACCCTACCCTCCGGTGTATATAAGGGGCGTTAGGGACCCCCTCATCTCATCTCATATCACCACATAATACACGAACCTCATATAGGATGTAGGGTTTTACTCACCTTGAGGCCCGAACCTGTCTACATCGTGCGTCCTTTAGCCATCCTATTCTTGAGCTTAGGCGACTTCCCTACTCTCAATTAGATCTACCCTGCTTGGGCTACCCCCTCCAAGAACATCATCATCTGTATTCCCCATATCTAGGACCACAAAGTCTTGTAAGATATTTCTACCTAAGATTCTAACTGGTAAATTGCATGCAACTCCTTCTAGAATATGAGTTGTAGAGTCAACAAATTGTAGGTCCAGTGAAGTTTGGATTAGAGGTGGATAACTCAATCTTGGCAGCATTGTCTTTGGCATGACGTTGATGCTTGCTCCGAGATCACATAAGGCTTGTGGGATGACGTATTCGTAAATGGAACATCCTATTACGAGATATCCAGGATCTTTTAGAGTAGAGGCCATCAACAAACCATCCCCTTTTATAGAAACAACATTTACTTGCTCGATCCTTCTAGATGTTTTTGCAAGCTGTGTCAGTTGATTCTCCACCTTATCAAGCCGTCCATTGACACTTTTGGTGAGATTACTCAACTTTTTATGCAGTGCATCTACATGTTCTCAATTTTGTCAGCTTCCTCTTGAATACCATGTGTATTGCCAATCACATTGTCAATTATGGTTTCAACTTCATGGCTAGAAAGTGAGCAAAAATCTTCTTTAGCAGTTGAGTTGAGTTGTTTCTTGACCTCTTTTGTTGTGCCTTCATAGAAGTTCGAGAAGATAAACTCTTCCCCATGATTCGGGCATGCCCATAAATATCCTTGATATCTTTCCCATGCTTCTGTTATTGTTTCTGAGGTTGCGTAACTGGAACTTATAATTTTCTTTCGAAGGCCAACTGCTTTCCCTCTTGAGAAATATTTGAGAGTAAATGCCATTACACATTGATCCCAAGTATGGAATTCCTTATGATGAGAGTTGAACCAATTTCATGCCTTGCCCATAAGAGAATATAGAAATAATCTGAGACGAAGAGCACCAGGACTTACTCCCTATTTGCAATAGTGTTACAATGACAGTTGAACTCCAATAAGTACGTGCACGATAGCATCATCACTTGGCTTGAAAATCTTGCTTTTTATCAGCCTTATTGAGCTTGGACTGATTGGGAAGCTTAGGGCCTACTTTAAAATGGAATTGTCTTGAGTAGAGGATGATATCATTGCTTGAGCCATAGTTCAAGAGTGAATCTGAATCAAATCCCGAAGTAAATCTGCAATACAAATATCTAGTGGATCTGAACAATAAGAAGCAATCATGGTAAACATATAACTTGCTAAATATGAAAACACAGAGATTCATCCGCAAGCGCACATAAATACCATTGTAGCGTTTGAAATGGAAGTATTCCATATATCATATTAATCCCATGAGACAACTATCTATTACTTATTATAAATGTAGCATTTGTACATAGAAATCATTTCATTGGGAATTAAAAGAAAGGGGTAAGTCATGATAAATAAATGTCATGAGATTATACATGACTTCTGATAAATAGACACACACATCAGCCATCTCATAAATAATAAGTCTAATATTAGGATTTTCATAGGAGTAGTCTAGTTAAAGTCCTTATAACATTTATCAATAATAGAAGAAATAACATAAGCTATAGATCAATTAATATGTTTAGCCAAATATATTACGGAAAATATCCAGCCCATCTTAATGGCCCAAATATTCATAAAACTCCTACTCCAAAGTCTAGCAGGGAGGATTGCAAGGACAACTAAGTCTGTCACGACTTGTTGTCTTCCTCTCATTACTGGTAAACAATGGGCATATCTAGGGGAATTGTATTATCCAAGCACCACGCTTGCACATATAAAGACTGTTCTAACCTCCCCAGGACTCCTACCCTATGGATAGACAAGAAAAAGGCTAGAAGTATGCATAAAGCACCCCAGAACATAATATATGCATAGTATATAAAGTGATATACTATAAAGATATTCATGATAGCACAAGATACTTCATATAATAACTCTGGATAATTGATAAATATCTGACTAAATAGATACAAACCCATACCCAAGACTGAAAAAGTACTTCAATCTCAAGATGTTGTTGACCAAGATGATGAACTACGCTCCTTTAATCCTAATGATTATAACTCTAATTAGGTACAAGAGAGCCTTCTGTGGTGGTCTAGGCTCTAATTGAATCGAGAGTTGCTACTATCAACTATCAACTGAATGGACAGGGGGTCTACCTCTGCTTACATAGGCCTCCAAGATCTGTTCGGGCATCTTCAATTATGGTAGTAGGTGAAACTGACATGTAGAACCGCCATACAACTGCCTCGCCAAAGGGGATCGCCAACCACCTTAGTGGGAGCCTGCCCAGGCCCACCTAGCTGTCTCCTGGCTGCCACCTTCTGGTGGTAGGTCGTGGCCCTCCTCTTTGGGCCGTTTTGCCTCATGAGAGCCTCTGTTGTCTTTGTCTTGTGAGTCCTTTTGAATTTATAATTTTCTAGGATGGAATATTCTTTAGTCTTTTCTATGATTTTCCTCCATTTATCTCTTTATTTTCCTAAAATTCACAAGTGGAACTAGTTCATCTTTAAAAAATATAATATTAAAGTAGTATTGTTCTTGAGATGTTGACGGTAATATTTAACACTTAAGGACCATCAACAGTGAGCCACGACCAAGGATGGGTAGGCCGGCTGGCTAGGGGTTACTAGACTAGCCGACCTGGACCTTCCCAGGCTCAGTTTTGGCCTGACTTTTTCCTAATGGCTTCGTACTCCTTCCAGAATTTATGTCTTATTCAAACCACGTCCAGAAACGTGACGTATCCTCGTAATTAGGTTGTGAATAACTTAATAAATGATGATATTTTGGTTTGGGGTTTGGAATTTGATAGACCGCATGAGATATTCCAATGAAGAATCCTCAATACCGAACATTGATGAGGCTAGCATTTAATACATGAAGAATGTGGCGGAACACTCCGAAATTATTCCAAGTTAAGTACCCCGGGACCACTAATCGAGTAGTCAGGCACTTAATCCAGAATAAGCTGGAGCGCCGTCGGATTAAACCCGATTTAACCACGTACTTTTCTCGATCGAAACAACAGCACGCCCACACGAAGGTGAGTTCCAGAGATTACAACATTCCACAAATTTAACATACATACATAGAATCTCGAGGTTATTACATACCAAGTTCGAAATTTAAATTAGAGTATCAAGTTCAAGCAGCGGAAATAAATAGTTCATTGCAGCGGAAAGATAAACTAACGACGATACAACATAACACCATGATGAAGCCTGCCACGGTGCTACTCCTCCCGTTCCTCGGCAGAGGACGGAACCCACTCGATGTGCCATCCAGGGGGAACCTGGGTAGGCCAAGTCATGGCATCGACTGTCACATCCAACATTGTACCTGTAAATAAAAGCCACAAGCAAGGCTGAGTATACTAATACTCAGCAAGGCTTACCCGTCGGGTGAAAACTACATCACCGACATCTAGACATGAGAGGCTTTTGGCTGGTGGGTTTGTTTGCCTAAAAGCGACTAAAAGTAGGTCCTTGCTTTCATAGTTTTAGCATCATATTCTAGTAGATTTAGCCATTCTAGATTAGCATCCTATCTAAGCATACAAGTGGTGCAATACAATTTGATTCATACAACAAGTTCATCAATCTCATAGTTCCACTTGTTACTCAATGCAGCAAGGCGGTCAAGCAGTCTCATTAACCGTGAGAAGCGGACAGTTCGAACCGAATTTTGCTACCTGGCCAGGGGAAACCCAACACACACGGATAATGCTTGCTATAAAAGGTACAAGCACTTCCCAACCTTTCCCATCGATCCACAATTCGGATCCGAATCCACCTTCCTTAGGATAGAGGTTTACTGCTTCACTCACAGTCTCACGCATATATCCACAAGTGTACGGCAGGGGAAAACAAAGTTTCCAAGGAGAGATGGCTATTGGCCCTAGCTGCTTCAATCTGGTACCGGGCTTACTGATTCCCATATATCGGCATGCATGTGGTACGTTCAAAAACTTGACACACTCAACCACACGTTTCGACCTTAAATCAATTATCATACACGGACGGGAGATCTACATCTATCATCCCGCCCGTCAATCCTTATGATTCCAACATAAGTAAAGACAAGCAACTCCTATGTCTCGCGAGTGACAGGAAATCACTCGACTTGTAACGGACCTAAAGCAATGCCCTATCGATCCTTTCATACTAGTGTTGCAAGTCATAGGTACTAGAAATGTGCAGCTAAGGTATTCAATCAACTCCTTAAAACATAAATGCACAAGCATAGGGAATTCATAGATGCATAAACTTTAAAGGTTAGGTTATGCTCCGGGGCTTGCCTTCTTGCTCTAGCTGTGGGTTAGCCTCCGGGTCGATTGTTCCTTGGCCGGCACCGTTCTCCGGGGTGCCTTCTCCGTCGGCGGGGATGAGATGGTAGAAGCCGTCCGCAACAGCGCCTTCTACATGAGATGCATAACTTATAGTGGCTGCCTAGTGATTCCAAAACTAAGGCCTTGAAGGCCATATTCACCTAGACATGCTTAAGTACTACTCTTTCTTTCACAACAATAGAGGAGGGGTGTGGAAAAAATTTACGTATTTTTGATGGTGATTGTGTACATATATAAAAGAATTTCCATTTATTATTTTGGAGTTAGGGTGCTGTTCTGGAATTTTAAACCTTTCCATGTTTTATTTTAATTAATTATCAAAAAGGTCTATTCTTTTATATAACTCAATTCCACCTTAATTTCTTCTCATTTTTGTTTCTCAATTTCTGTTCATCCTTTTTATCTATAAACTTTATGACAGCTACTGGAGTATAAGAGTTAGGCTCACTCCAAAATTTAGCTAAAACTTAGCTACACAGAATTTATTAAAAATAGTACAATCTGCTGCCTAAATAATCAAGATAAATTCATATAAAATCGAAAATACATCCAAATCAGGAAATTTTCCAACCAGAGCTATTAATGAATGCAAGGAGGGCTCTGGCCAAGTGGTGGCTCAAAATAAACCTTGGACAGTCCTCAATAAATTTCTATCCAAAAACACATAACCATTTATTTGCTAGTGTAAACAGAGCAAAAATTAAGTTTTGCATTTTTAACAGATGTGCTAACAAGTTTCTAGGCCTCTGGAGAAAAATGGTGATTTTTAGCTGCATAGATTATTTTTAATAATTTCTGGACTACAAAAAGACAGGAATCACAAATTAATTCATAACTGAAGCTACAGTCCATATTTTTAGGTCCCCTTTGGACACAAGGTGTCCAAAGTCACTGCAAACAACATATCTAAAGCTCAGCCCTAGCGGAGCTCTGGATTTGAAATGGTGCACAAGTCTCTAAATTTACAGTTTGAATTTTACTTCAAACTTGGTTCACCAAAAGTATATACATGCTTAAATGAGATTGGATTTTACAATCTCACGAGTCCATGGAGTATTTTTGTGCATTTTTCTGATTTTTGTACGATTTTTAGCGGAGTTTACAATATTCGAAAAAAATAGATCTAGGTTTAAGAATCTTTTTACGCTGGAGACCCTAGAACTTTTAAAACTTCGCGAACAGGTCCCTGACTTTTACACTGGGAACCCTGGAAAAACAATGACGATGAACATATGCCCTCGGCTCGTCGCCAGAGTTGCACCGGCCAAACGACGGCGAGCTAGGGTCGGGGAAGTGGGGGAAACGAACCAGGGGCTCACCACAAGTCGATTGGTGGCGGTTGGGAGGCCGGGGGAAGTTCGGAGTTCTCCGGCGACGTGCGGTGGCGATGCGGCCGCCGCGAGCTCGATTCCGGCGAGGGCAGTGGGTCTCGTCGGGGTTGGAGGGGTCCTAGAGCACCAGTGGAACTCGGGGAAGCTGTTGGCGTGCTCGGTTGACCTCGGGGATGGCTCGAAGTAGGGTCTCGACGTGAGGGTGCTCCGGCGGCCGAAAAATTGGCTCCCAACACAATGTCAATGCCTTCCATACCAAGCAGAATTAAATCAGTAGGAAATATTTTACTTCCCAGCCTAATTGGAACTCTTCGGGAGACTTGGTTGGATGCTATTTTACCTCCCGCAGTTGATATCACATATGATGATTTGGTATGGTAAGATTTTAACCCACATTTTGCATGAAATCTTGTGCTTATAAAACTATGTGTTGCCCTGGAATCAAACTGTATCACAGCAGGTTGAGTGTGGATAGGGAAGGTACCAGTCATGTCTGGGGCTCCCTCGGGTAGGTCGGCCAAGGTGGTGTAGTTAAGCCTTCCTTGTCGGACCTGCACACGCTGTTGCTGTTTGCCCTTGTTTTGCTGATTTCCCGGGCGCTGGTTCTGTTGCTTGTTCTGCGGGCAGTCCTTGATAAAGTGGCTGTTACTGCCACACTTGAAGCACTGATAGCCGGCTCCAGGGCAAGCTGGCTGTTGTGCGTTCTGCCTTGGCGCCGGTTGCTGCTGCGGCGGTGGAGGGAAACAGGCGCATTAGGCTGTGGTGGCCTAGCAACCCATCCACCTCCCTGAGGTGCCCTGGACTGTCCTTGCGGTGCAGCCGGGGGAACCAAGCGGAATCTCTGCGGCTGCGCGCTCGAGGGTCCAGCGGGAGCTTTCCTCTTCTTCTCCGCCTTGTGCACCGTGTTGGCGTCTTCTTGGGCAATGGCGAGGTTCACAAGATTGCCATATGTGGCAGCACGGGTGGTGGGCAATTGAGCTTTCAACTTGGTATTGAGGCCACGTCGGAACCTCTCCAACTTCTTCTCGTCAGAGTCGGCGTGATGACCCGCATATGGGCACAGACCATTGAAGGCCTGGGCGTATTGGAGCACCGTGCGGGTACCCTGGGTCAGAGCCAGAAATTCGTTCAACTTCCGCTCTACCAAGCCGGCAGGAATATGATGAGCCTTGAACGCAGTCTTGAACTCATCCCATTCAACCACATGACCCTCTTGCTGCAGGGCCAGGTAGTTCTCCCACCATAGGAGAGCTGGGCCGCGGAGCTGCTGCGCCGCGAATACTACCTTGCGGTTGGAAGTGCAAGGCGTGGCCAAGATGGTGAACTTGGATTCGATGGCTCGAATCCACGTATCGGCCTCCAGGGGCTCATCGGCTCTTGAGAATATCGGCGGGTGTGTAGCCAGAAAATCCTCATATCGGGCCACTTGAGGCTGAGGGGCCCGTTGACCTCCCTGCTGTAGCATCTGCTGTTGCATCATTTGTTGCTGATGCTGCAGGTTCCGTAGGATTTCCGTTTGCGTGGCATACAATTGCTGCCACGTCGGAGGTTGCTGCGGTGGCGGAGGTGGTGGCGGCTGTTGCTGCCCCTCTGGCCCTTGCTGGTTAGCATTGGAGCCACTAGCGTCATGACCGCTGCGGGTGATCGCCATCTGCAGTAGGTACTTGTATTAGCCACATTTCATAAGCTTGCATAATGATGACAAGATAGAACGTGACAATATATTGAAGTTTACTGCGTAGGAGTGACATATCAACAAGCAGTTTGGAAGAAAAATCATATCTCCCAACAGGAAGCAAGTCAAATGCTCCAATTCGGTCAGTAGCTCGAAAATTTCATGCTCTACAACTTTAATGTTTGGATCAGATTCAAATTCGGGCTGGAACTAAGCCGAAAGATTCAATCTTTAGCTCTCTGCGTTTGCTGTTTTACAGCAGGCCGAGCTGTAGTGTTTTGGTTACCATTTTTATCTCGCTTAACCAATGGGGTTGAAATTTGGTGAACATTTCGTTTGACAAATTCCAAACAACTTTGTAGTTCACATCACAGCCCAGAAATGAATGGAAAACCCATCAATAATAAAAACAAAGTTAGCTGCAGAATGTTTTCTACACAGCCATTACAACCTTCATCAAGTTTTGGGATCACACAACCACACCATTAATTTACATTATCTCAAAAGATTTAAAAAGAGCTCAACTCCATCTAGCCTATTACAACATGAAGCCAAGATTTAGGCCGAGCGGAGGAGTAAACTTGCGACTACCACTTCTAGAAGTCATCTAAGTTGTTAGCGGTAGCCTCGCTGCCCATAGGTGATGGTGGAGCTGGAAGGGGCGGCATATCATCCTCGGTATCCATGTCGGAGTCGGGGGCCTCTACTTCTCCTTGCTCTCCTTCTTGCTCAAGAAGGTGCTGAGCATCATGGGCGGCTAACATAGCATTAGCATGCTCCAAAGTACCGTGTACCTCCTCAAGTTCTTCTCTTGTTTGTGCTAGCTCATTTTGGACGTTGTTGTGCGCGATGTGGAGATCATTCAATTGCCTCTCCAAATCAGCAATCATGGCGTCCCTGGTGCTCACCTCAATGGACAATGAGGTCCTCTCAACCCCAATGTCACGGGCACGGGCGGACATATCCATAGCAAGGTTGAGCATCTCGCTCTGCGACCGTCCTAAGAGCGCCTGCAAACGGTGGTAAGCTCGGATCCACCTCATCATAAGTGCAGCTGCAGCGACGGGATTTTCCGCCATCCTCAAAGGGGAGCTAAGATAGCGCCTCATCCAATGGGGATCATCCGGCTGAGTCGGTGGAAACAACCCAAGCAACTGGTGTTCTACCAAGTCCTGGTTCTGAGCACAAAAAGAACTAATGCCATTCAAGGCAGCTAGCTCACAAGTCGTCTCCATGTGGTGTCCATGAACTTCCACACTCCAAGTGGGGGAGCTAGGACACGGTGGATGGCGATATACCACCAAACGCACACGAGATCGGGTCACACCACGGTCTCGGATGAGGGTTCTCTCATATTGTGGCGGGGTAGGGTAGTCGAGCGCCTGCAAAACTGACCACAGAATGCTAGGGAAGCCTTCCCATCCTAGGCAATCTGAAAAGGAAACATCGTTGGGGTAGCTGGCCAATTCAGCGTGAGCGTCCATTCTGAACCAAAAAGAAAAGGGCAAGGGTGAGAACCGGTTAGCGCCAAAGAAAACAAAACAGATTCTGGACAGTGTAGTAAAAATTATAAAACTCGAAATATACAAGCTCAAAAATTCCTAAATTTGTCCAGGACATTGTTTAAGTAATTCCAAACAAGTTTCATGTTGGAGGTTTGAACAGAAACTGTCATGAAGATGGTGTAAAAATTCAATTTTTATCTCACTGTTCCCAGAAATTTCCAGCAGACAGGGGGTTACCATTTTAAGCATAACTCCAGTTCTACTGAACCATTTTCGTTGAAATTTCTACATCATAAACTTCATAACATTTATGACAACTTTCATGTTGAACACTTTTTTGTTTGACAACGTTTTCAATTTCGAATTAAAGGTGCAAACAGACTGGTTTCAGCAGAATTTTGGGTTGTGATTTGAATTTTGACGGCGGTTTAATTGGTCACGTGTTAAGGCTCAATATCATTTTGGTGAATGCAATGCATGAGCGGCCTATTCGTTCTCACCAACACACATGCCAATAAACTTTTGGCCTACAAAGTTAGTGCCGGTGGCTAGGCAATATCCGTCTCTCCCTATATTATCTAGCCGAACTTTTCTAACCGTTCAATCATACGGAATCGCGGTTAGTGTACCTGCAGAAAATTCCATTCCAGAGCATATATAATCAACCTTTCGTGCCAGCACTCACGAAAGCGTCTCCATGCATTACCACCCACTATAGAGGTGGCACCCGAACGTTTAACATTGAACAGGCAATGTTCATATGTCACCAAGGCGACATATTGACAATTTCATCCGCTCATGAGATAGCGTATTGACTTTGTACCGCCATCATATTTACATATGATGCCGTGGTACGCTACAGCAATCGCCGTACCTTGCGCCCACCATGCTATTCTAGTTTCATACGCCATCACAGCGTATTGACTATGTGCCGCCACTATATTTTCATATAGTGCCGTGGTACGTTACAGCAATCGCCGTACCTTGCGCCACCATTGCGTAAAATAAATGACAGAATGAAATGTGCTGGAAATTAGTATAATATATTATTTGCCACCTATCATATCGTGATCCCTTAACCCACATAGGCTTCACGCTCTAGGTAACATCCTTAGCGGTCCTAAGAATAAGCTTCCATCGCGAGGCGCGGCGGAAGTACGAGTTGGCAAATTTTATTCCAAAAATGTTTATTTAAGGTTTGTTGCTCTCTCCGGTGCGCTGTTTCGGCTCTGATGCCAGCTGTGGCGGACCACTCCGAAATTATTCCAAGTTAAGTACCCCGGGACCACTAATCGAGTAGTCAGGTACTTAATCTGGAATAAGCTGGAGCGCCGTCGGATTAAACCCGATTTAACCACGTACTTTTCTCGATCGAAACAACAGCACGCCCACACGAAGGTGAGTTCCAGAGATTACAACATTCCACAAATTTAACATACATACATAGAATCTTGAAGTTATTACATACCAAGTTCGAAATTTAAATCAGAGTATCAAGTTCAAGCAGCGGAAATAAATAGTTCATTGCAGCGGAAAGATAAACTAACGACGATACAACGTAACACCATGATGAAGCCTGCCACGGTGCTACTCCTCCCGTTCCTCGGCAGAGGACGGAACCCACTCGATGTGCCATCCAGGGGGAACCTGGGTAGGCCAAGTCATGGCATCGACTGCCACATCCAACACTGTACCTGTAAATAAAAGCCACAAGTAAGGCTGAGTATACTAATACTTAGCAAGGTTTACCCGTCGGGTGAAAACTACATCACCGACATCTAGACATGAGAGGCTTTTGGCTGGTGGGTTTGTTTGCCAAAAAGCGACTAAAAGTAGGTCCATGCTTTCATAGTTTTAGCATCATATTCTAGTAGATTTAGCCATTCTAGATTAGCATCCTATCTAAGCATACAAGTGGTGCAATACAATTTGATTCATACAACAAGTTCATCAATCTCATAGTTCCACTTGTTACTCAATCAACTCCTTGAAACGTAAATGCACAAGCATAGGGAATTCATAGATGCATAAACTTTAAAGGTTAGGTTATGCTCCGGGGCTTGCCTTCTTGCTCTAGCTGGGGGTTAGCCTCCGGGTCGATTGTTCCTTGGCCGGCACCGTTCTCCGGGGTGCCTTCTCCGTCGGCGGGGATGAGATGGTAGAAGCCGTCCGCAACAGCGCCTTCTACATGAGATGCATAACTTATAGTGGCTGCCTAGTGATTCCAAAACTAAGGCCTTGAAGGCCATATTCACCTAGACATGCTTAAGTACTACTCTTTCTTTCACAACAATAGACGAGGGGTGTGGAAAAATTTTACGTATTTTTGATGGTGATTGTGTACATATATAAAAGAATTTCCATTTATTATTTTGGAGTTAGGGTGCTGTTCTGGAATTTTAAACCTTTCCATGTTTTATTTTAATTAATTATCAAAAAGGTCTATTCTTTTATATAACTCAATTCCACCTTAATTTTTTCTCATTTTTGTTTCTCAATTTCTGTTCATCCTTTTTATCTATAAACTTTATGACAGCTATTGGAGTATAAGAGTTAGGCTCACTCCAAAATTTACCTGAGCTACACAGAATTTATTAAAAATAGTACAATCTGCTGCCTAAATAATCAAGATAAATTCATATAAAATCGAAAATACATCCAAATCAGGAAATTTTCCTACCAGAGCTAGTCATGAATGCAAGGAGGGCTCTGGCCAAGTGGTGGCTCAAAATAACCCTTGGACAGTCCTCAATAAATTTCTATCCGAAAACACATATCTATTTATTTGCTAGTCTAAACAGAGCAAAAATTAAGTTTTGCATTTTTAACAGATGTGCTAACAAGTTTTTTGGCCTCTGGAGAAAAATGGTGATTTTTAGCTGCATAGATTATTTTTAATAATTTGTGGACTACAAAAAGACAGGAATCACAAATTAATTCATAACTGAAGCTACAGTCCATATTTTTAGGTCCCCTTTGGATACAAGGTGTCCAATGTCACTGCAAACAACATATCCAAAGCTTAGCCCTAGCGGAGCTCTGGATTTGAAATGGTGCACAAGTCTCTAAATTTACAGTTTGAATTTTAATTCAAACTTGGTTCACCAAAAGTATATACATGCTTAAATGAGATTGGAGTTTACAATCTCACGAGTCCATGGAGTATTTTTGTGCATTTTTCTGATTTTTGTACGATTTTTAGTGGATTTTACAAGATTCGGGAAAAATAGATCTAGGTTTAAGAATCTTTTTACGCTGGAGACCCTAGAACTTTTAAAACTTCGCGAACAGGTCCCTGACTTTTACACTGGGAACCCTGGAAAAACAAAGACGATGAACATATGCCCTCGGCTCGTCGCCGGAGTTGCGCCGGCCAAACGACGGCGAGCTAGGGTCGGGGAAGTGGGGGAAACGAACCAGGGGCTCACCACGAGTCGATTGGTGGCGGTTGGGAGGCCGGGGGAAGTTCGGAGTTCGCCCGCGAGCTCGATTCCGGCGAGGGCAGTGGGTCTCGTCGGGGTTGGAGGGGTCCTAGAGCACCAGTGGAACTCGGGGAAGCTGTTGGCGTGCTCGGTTGACCTCGGGGATGGCTCGAAGTAGGGTCTCGACGTGAGGGTGCTCCGGCGGCCGAAAAATGGAGATTTGGGGGAAATCTCGATTTCTCGCCGGAGGGTTGGGGAGAGCTCGCGAGAAGTGGGGGAAATGGAAGCTAGTGAAGGGGTCTAGCTTTGTGCGCGAGGAATTTGGGAATGGTGGAGAGTGGAGGGCGAATTTTACTTCGAAGCTCGGCTCGGTCCGCGCGGCGCGAGGTTGAAGACGACGGGAGCGAGCGCGGGGAAGTGAAAATGGCTATGTGTGGACTGAGGGGAAGGAGTGTGAGTGCTCGGTGGGGTGCTTGGGCGCGCTAGAGAGGCATTGTGGTGCCTTGGGAGCATGCGTACGCACGGCTCGGCGCGAGCAGACCGCCATGAGTGCGGCGCGAGCTCGGGCAGCGCGCGAGCGACTTGACTGGGCGAAAGAGATCGTCGCGTGAGGGAGTGGGATACGCTGTAGAGGAGCCTTGGCGCGTAGCGGGGAGGAATCGCCGTGGAGCGGCTCTGCGCGACGCGCGCGCGCGGCCAACGGCGGAGCTCCGCCCGCCATGATGGCGCTCGCGCGGCGCGAGGCAAGACGGCGCGTCGAGCGCGACGTGACGGCTCGGGAAGGGCTGGACAAGCACGTGAGGACAAACGCCACACGCCGCCGCAGCTTGGCCAGCTCGGCGCGGCCTCCACCGCTCGCCGGCCACGTGGCGGCCGGCTCCTGGCCGGAGCAGTGGCGTGCCAGGGCGACTGTTGGGCGCCCGTGGAGCTCCTTTGCCCCTTTTAAATTTTCTCCAAAAATTTGAACTGAACATGAAAAAGTGTGAAAATAAAAGTTGTACTTTGAGAGGTGGGGCAAAACTTTCTTTTTGGGGTGAACCTGAAATTTCAAATGTTTCGAGCTCAAACAACCCAAATTCAAAAGGTGTTCAGATCGGTTTTTCAAGTTTTTGAGGGGCTAAACTGCAAAATTTTCAAAAGTTCCAAACAGTGACTAGGCCTTATTTGTGATGACTAACAACTTTTATTTTTGGAGATTTTCAAGTTTAGTACAAAATTCTTGAGATTTCAGTTGGGTGTTAAACAACCTTTGTTTTTTGGAATTTCAATTTGAATTTTGATGAATTTTTGAATCCTAACACCCTTATTTCCCTTTTTGCACTTGTTTTATGTGTACTTTTAAAACTTTGACATAAGAGATGTCACAAAGAAATATGAGCATGATCGTTGCTTGAAATTAAAACTTCTGACAGAAAACAATCTTAATTAAACTCATTGCATATTCATTGCCTATGGTAGAACAATAGATTTGGGCTTTTGGGTGGTAGAATAATCCTCTGAACTTGTAAAGGATTTGGTCAAACTAGTAAATGCAGGGAATTTATAGATTTTGGAACAATTAGAGTCCTCCAAGTCAAGCTTTACTTATGAGTAACCATGAAACCAAACGCTAGATCAAGATTAAGCATGGCTTCTTGCAATGTTTAATCAATAATAAGCCCCATTTTTAAGATGTGGTTCCAACCTTAGCTCATGAGCACAATGCTATAGAAGAAAATAGCAAAGACTTGAATGCATAAATAAATTGCACACACAAAACCTTAAACAAAAATAAAAGACTTTTTTTGGTTGATTTTTTATGACTCAACACTAATTAAAGACTCAACGCTAAGACTCTCGAACTGAAAGACTCTCTTTCTCACAACTTCTAGGACTCCCTCTCTCTCTCTCTCTCTTTCTCTCTCTCTCTGTCTCTCTCTCTCTCTCTCACAAGGCTAGATAAAGATAAGTTGTCACCCCCCATGCTTGAAACATGCGATGTCCTCGTTGTTAAGGTTGGACACGGGGGTTATGACAAAAGAAAGGGCATCGAGCACCCTTGGAGCTTCCCGATGTGCCGGCTTTCTTCCTCAAGTTCCCCACCATGCCGAAGAGATTCCTAACGCTTTCGTGTAAGTACTTGATATCTAGATCGGTTGAATCTTCATAGCTCCCCAATCTGATCTTGAGGCTGTCGATGGAACATCGTGCATCCCAAACCTCATAGAAAAGGTCACGGATGAGGCCACGACAAAGGGGACAACAATTTTGGATCTGACCATTGAGAGGTTCCAGACCATCATCCACCTCCAGAGCTTTTCCCTTTGCCTTGTCGTGGCATTTGTCATTCGACTTATCTCTCCAAAGTTTCTTTTGCCAATCCCACTGTTGACGCCTTTTTGGGCTAACACATGACAGCACTAGATCGTGCGGCGCGCAAAAGAGCTTGCTGCAGCACCTCTGCGATGGGTGGTCAGACCCCCTGTTACGGGCGGTCAAACTCCCTGTGATAGGCGGTCAGACCTCCCGTATAGGCACTCCAACTCCCTGTGGCAGCCCGATGAAGAAACCAACGAATGCCCCCCCAGTTTTCTGGCGAAGCATGCGAGCCAGAAAATAATCTTCTGGACCAACATTAACTAAAGACAACGATGAACAATACATCGGCCACATAACGGTCTCTAAGTTCTCTATGGATGCTTTTGTAGCCGAAACAAAATTCTAGTGAGTATAACATATAGAAAACTACCATTTCGGCCTCTGAACATCATACCTAATAAGTGAAATCTTGATGTGGCCATAGTGACCAATTGCAGCTCCTTGGTAAATCATAAGCATAATATGAACAATCATAAAACGAGAACCAAGGATTATACCAAAACCATGGATTATAATTAGATATACCTGGATATTCAGTCCATGGTGCATGCATCAACAGGATGAATGACGAAGATCAATGACATGACCGTCGCTGTTTCTTTGCTCTTGGTGATGAAGAATTGCTACTTTGATCATCTCCTAGCCGATTGTTTTTCTTTTGCTCGGCTATTTTTTGATATTTCTGTAACAATTCAGCAAAGTCTAGCTTCTTCTTCACCACCTTACTCTTTGGTGTGACACTTTCAGCTCTACCAAACTTTCTAGCACAACCAGTCACACAGCCAGTCAGACCGGTTTGAGCAACGGTTAGACCGATTGCTTTAGAACCAGTCACCTTGAGATCTTCTTGGCCCCCAGCCAAACTTGATTGTTGTTCAGCCATATTGTTTAAAATGTTATCACCATTGGGAGCAATTGGATCAAAAGATGTAGGTGATGAAGAAATATTTGGCTTTTCTATGTCTAGTGTCAAATCTGAATTTGGATTCAATCTACCATCCTTTTTGACACAATACACTTGTTTGATCATCTTGCGCTTATTTTTCTATATGGACCGATTCTTTTGATCAAAACGGTCATTATGCATAGGTGATGGCTCATTAATTACCGGCTCTCTATAAGTAACATAATCAGAACAAAAATATCTAGTGGACAAAAATAAGGCATGCTGAAATAAGGCCCACATGTCATATGCATAGGTGATCCATATGATGGAGTCGGCATTGATGTAGGAAAATCTTCCCTTTGCCGATTCCAACCATTGAATCGTTGCCTTGGAGATGATTTGGATTGTTTGGACCATTACTTGCACCATTACTTTGTTTTTTGGATTTAACTGGAAGCTCTCGAAGAACAGGCTTCGGCTTTTCCTTTTGATGCATGCAACAGCCTTGAGATTCAACGGTTTTCCAAACACCTATCTCAGGTTTTTTGGAACCATCTTTGGTTTCAACTTGTTGCATTGCGCCCCCCCAGTATAGGACTACTAGATGTGATCTTTATGCTTTCAACATATTCGGCTTGAGATGGCCGAATTTCTTGATTAACATTATGCTTATCATCACAAGTTAGCAAATCAATGCAAGGATCAATAATAGCACTAGCCGGTTTATCAATAACCGACTTTTGAACAACATGAATTACATCTACACTATCCTCTTTATCAATCAAAGAATTGAGTTTATAACTCACGTAATATGATAAGCGAGTAGACATATTACCTGAAGATTGAATCTCCTTTAATATGGCGATGGTTGATGGAGGTTGCCACTCTTTGATCTTGACGACGCCTTGCTCCATCTTCATGTAACAAGATAAAAACAATTCCTTGCAGATTCGTTTTGCTTCTTCTACAAACTCATTCGAAGCTTTCTCATATTCATGTTCAAGCACCACCATATCATCAGGGGTTGATGATTCGGCCATGAAAACCAGATTCTTCCTCCCACCGGAGTTGCCAAAATGTGTTGACACCTTTTTGGGCCAACACATGAAAGCACTAGATCGTGCGGCACGCAAAGGAGCTCGCTGCAGCACCTCTGCAATGGGCTATCAGACCCCTTGTTATGGGCAGTCAGACTCCCTGTGACAGGCGGTCCGACTCCCTGTTACAGCCCGATGATGAAACCAACGAATGCCCACCCGGGAGGGACCCCCGTCAGAGGGCAGGTGCACGTAGGGTTGCCCTAGGCTCGGTAGGCCAGCTAGGGCACCTCTTCATGCCATGCAGACACGAGAAGCACAACACATGGGGTTGAAAAAGTTTAGGGCAAAGAGATAAATGGTAAAACGCTAAAAGATAGATTTGTTTGTGTCGATTGGGATCGCCTCAATCGGCCGTGGCCCTTTATATTTATAGGGTGGGGAGGTTTTGCCCCGCAAGGAATCAAGAGTCTAAAGAAATCCCGTCAAATACAACTCTAACTTGGTTTGCCCAGTCACAGCCGGTCTAACCTCCTGTACGGGCGGTCTAACCACCTTTCGCAGAATGTAGAACTTCCCAAGGTCATAACTCTCTCATCCGAACTCCAAATCGGACGTTGTATATATGGATTTTGATCTACTCGATGAGTGGAATCCATTGGTGAAGTCCAATTTGCATGTTAAGGACTTTTTACAACCGGTCATGACCGGTTGTGACAGGTGGTCTGACCTCTTGTCGCAAAACTACCAATTTTGGTTGTCAACACCCACCATGACTCATCATTGCTATCCCCGCATCCCCAAGATCCGGATGATCGTCGTCCTAGGGACTATCACCTCCATAGTACTTTGATGGTGGAGTGTTCTCCTCATAGCTTTTCCGCTTTAGTCCTAGGAGGTGAGCGGAGCATCGAGGAAGAGATGTGAGCATCACGGTGCTGCGTTCCGAGAGCCTTCCCTGTGGCACCTTCCCTCCGACACTTATCCTTGCCGTACGCTTGAATGGACAGGTGTGAATCCCCACACATGGCTTCAATTTCTAACGGCTTCGGCATGGCGGCGATGATGACACTCGGCATCAATGCTCCCTCTTTCAACTTGGAGATCTCACACTCAACCCACTCGAACTTTGGAATAGCCATGATTTCTCTCTCTCACGTCACGGCTAAGCTTGAGATTGGAAAAGATGAGTTTTGGCTCGAGACTGGGCTTCTATTTATTTCCAGAGATTTCTTGGACGAAAAGTCCGATCTCTGCGCCTTTAAATTGCCCAATCCTAAAAGGACTTGAACAAAAGAATTTCTTATCTCAGACTTTCCAAAACTATGAGACCGAACTGGGCACGGGGGAGGTCAGGCCGGCCGGCTAGGGCCATGATAGGCCGGCCGGCCCAACGGGTTTTCGGCCCCTTTGGTCTCCGGTTTTCTGCAGTGGATTCTCCCTTCGACTTTTAGCCTATCTTTTATTAGAGAGTCATCCAGAAAACATGAAATAGAGAAAATAAAATTTATCCTAATATTTACAAACTTACATTTTTATTGTCGTCTAGGCTTGATGCTTCGGCTGTTCCTTGATGTCGTATATGTCGACATAGTGAAGAGGTATGACGTCAGGTACCAAGAACACAAGGAGTCGCTGCCCGTTTCAGCGAGACGGAATGCACGACGTATGCTCCATCCCATTTGGTTTGAACTTTCCCTTTTCCGAAGATCTTGAATCTTGAACCATAGAGAAGGATCTTGTATCCTTTCTTGAATTCCTTCTTTTGAACCTTCTTGTCATACCATATGTTCATTCTTTCATTATAGATGCTCGCACTATTATAGGCCTTCAACCATAACTCTTCCAACTCACTTATTTGTATCCTCCTTTTGATTGTCGTGTCGTTAGCATCATAATTAATCTCCTTCATAGCCCAATATGACTTATGCTCTAGCTCCACCGGCAAATGACACGTCGTTCCATAGATAAATAGATAAGGAGTCATTCCAAACGGTGTTTTGAATGCGGGCTATATGCCCACAATACATCATCAAATTTTTTGGACCAATCCTTTTCTCCTTTTTATCACGGCCTTCATGAGAATTCCCTTGAGTTGCCTGTTGGAGGTCTCCGCTTGCCCATTAGTTTGGGGATGATAGGCAATGGCAACTCTATGGTCTATTCCCATCTTGGACAAAATCTTTCTGGATTCCTTGCCCATGAAGTGAGTGCCTCCATCACTAATTAAGACTCTTGGAACGCTGTAACGTGGGTAAATTACTAATTTGATTACATGGATGGACTCCTCCATAGACGC
The DNA here is from genome assembly GCA_015342445.1 of Digitaria exilis. Classification (NCBI taxonomy): domain Eukaryota; kingdom Viridiplantae; phylum Streptophyta; class Magnoliopsida; order Poales; family Poaceae; genus Digitaria; species Digitaria exilis. Next base: position 85,296 of record JACEFO010002874.1, read on the forward strand.
CTTGCGGCAAGGTATAGCTTTCACCCATTTTGAGACATAATCCACCATTACAAAGATATATTCATAGCCATGTGAGTTGAAGAATGGTCCCATAAAATTGATTCCTCAAACATCGAATAAACAATTTGCAAATTGTAATTTAGCGGCATAGAATTTCTTTGTGAAATGTTCCCTGATCTTTGGCATTCGTGACATGTGTCAACAAACCTCTTCGCATCGCCATGCATATCGGGCTAATAAAACCTGCAAGACCATCCCTTAGCTTGTGTCCTTGAATGTCAACAGTGTCATCCATAATGCGCCAAATGACATTTGCTCAAAAGTTCCTCCCTTTCTTCAACCGGGATACATCTTCAAAGAACTCCATCTTATTCATATCTATATAAATAAGGAGCCTCCCAAAAATATTTCTTCTTTTCCACATAAATTTGCTGCTACTTATTTTTGTCTAGGTGATCTAAGGGAATCCCTTTGATTGCTCTTATAATGTCTTCCATTCGTCCGCCCTTAATGAACACCCGATATAAGTGATAATTTCGCATCCGGTCTTCGATAGCTTCTTTTCCATCATCTTCTTGGTGCATCCTTGATAAGTGGTCGACACCACGTTCTCTGTGGCTTTCTTATCTCGAATCTCTACATCAAACTCTTGAAGCAGTAAAATCAACCGAATCAAACGAGTCTTGGCATCTTTCTTGGACAAAAGGTACTGGTGACATGGTCGGTGTATACAATCACTTCTGAATTAACTACATAAGATCTGAATTTTTTGAAATCAAATACCACATCGAGCAATTCTTTTTCTTTTGTCGCATAATTTACTTGAGCTACATTAAGAGTCTTGCTAGCATAGCAAATGACATGTACCTTTCCCTCTATTCTTTGCCTAAGAACAGCCCCCACAGCGTAATCATTTGCATCGCACGTAATCTCTAAGAGTAAGTTCCAATCCAAAGGTTGCATGATTGGTGCACTTCTAGAGCTTTCTTGAGAGACCCGAAAGCATCATGACATTCTTGGTTGAAGTCAAATTCCACCTCTTTTTGGAGAAGTTGTGTTAATGGTGTCATGATCTTCAGAAATCCTATATGAACCTCCTATAAAATTTGGCATGGCCAAGAAAGCTTCTTAGCGACTTGATATCGGTGGGTGGGGGAAACTTTTCAACGGTCTCAAATTTTGCTTTGTCCATCTCAATTCCTCTCTCGGAGATTATGTAAGTGTCACCTTTCCCAAAAAGTGTCACTTTACAATTCCTTGCTTTATGAAAGAGCATCACGACCCCTAATTGGTTTTGGTGATTAATGACGATATGATCATTGCGACTAACGTGTGTTTTGCAGCGGCAATTCTTAAGTTAGTGCAATGATGGGCTTTTATGGTATTCTTGACCCCCATAATTTGAGAATGATTGTATTGGTGCACATGATATGATTGAAAGTTAAGGATAAGCTAGTTCTAAGTGCCGTTTGGATGATGAGAGGCACTTAGAGTAGTTTAGGTCTTTGTTTTTCTTTGATCATACTATAAGGAGGGTTAAGGGTTTGTAGCGTGACCTAGGTGAGACTAGAGTTTAGGTGTGGTGCACACTTGGGAAATTTTGTGCTAGGTAGTACAAATGAAGCGCTAGTGAAGGTTGGAAACTCAAAGAATTTGAAATGGACAAGTGTCGGCCTGAAAATTTTTGAATTCAGAAAAATTCAGCTGGGATCGACTCATCCGGTGCTCACTCGTGCAGTGGACTGAATCAGCCGATGCCTTGTTTACATTGCGAAGTAAACAGGGACACCGGCACATTCGGTCCGTGTCGGTAGGGCCCACCAAATTATTCGATGCCCCATTGATGGGAACCCACTAGGGTTTACGCCGATCTTTCTATGAGAGTGGAAGATAACTCGATTGGATAATGGTGACGTCGTTCATGGACCGACTACAACCTTTTGGGGCTGCGCCTTAACAACCGATACTCAGCCACCAATGGCTGTCGCGATCTTGTGGAGCGCGTCACCCTGCCACTAGGGCACCCATTCCTGCAATCAATCGAAGAACAAGCAAGAACAAGTAGAACAAGCAACTCAATTGCAAATATGGATTTAATACCAATCTGAATACACAAAGTTGGGGTTCTGAATTGAGTAGAATGGATGGTCTAGTCGACATACGCGTCTACAAGGAAATAGCAATGGCTAAACTTTCAACTTAACAAAACCCAAACTGTTCTTGGCGGTGGCCAAGGGGTATTAGTATGTGGGAGGGCAACCTGAGAGGCGTTGGGGTCATCCTCCAACCCTAGGATGCGTCCATAATGGACTCAACTAGATACACGGCCCATGGGCCAAAATAGCGGTGACACAGCACCGTGGGATGAAAAGGACTCGGCGGTATTTTGATGATTGCGGCTGACTCCGAACAGATATGCCCTTGAGGTTGGATCCGTTGGAAAGTATACTTTATAATATTGATTCACCTTTTGTTTAAAAGACACCAGTATGGTCATATCCGAGATAGTGATGTCCTCATCACCCATGGTCATGTTCTAGCCAAAGTCCCCGAGGGGACCGACTGGTTCGGTGGCACTACTAGAGATATCACTTTCCTAGACGTTCTGCTTTCGTCAATGAAAGTGCAAAAAACATCGTTCTGAGAGTTCCACGATGAATTAGAGATGAAATTAGGTTTGTCGCCGAATGAGCGACAAGTAAAGTCCATAACGACGTAACGAGCGAGAATGTCGCAAAAGAGGTTTCTTCAGCGACGAAAAGAGTTTTTCGTTGCTAGCAGTTGTCGTCCCACCGTCCACATCCCATTTGCGATGTAAACAGGACGTTAGCACAGACGTGCCATTAGTAGCATGAGCGTGCTGTTAGGCTACATGTCCCTTTTCATTCAGTCCATGTGTCATTCTGTGATTGGTTCGTATTCCGTTTTTCCATTGGTCCACATGGCTTATACGGCAGGGACACATGTCAGCTTTTGTTTACTTCACGTGTCGCCCAAAAACTGGTTAGTAAACCATTTTCCCATTGATCCACATGTCCTCTTCTCATAGGTCCACGTGTCAGTTTTCACTTGGTCCCCGTGCCTTTTCCTGATTGATCCACGTGGTGCTGGGCACCTATACACGTGTCCGTTTTCAATTGGTCCATGTGTCATCCTCTAACTGGTTAACCCTTATTTTTCCCATTCGCCCACGTGTCCTTTTCTAATTCAACCATTTGTCCCTAAGCATCGGCGTACATGTCTGATTTATATTGGTCCACATGTCATCCTCTCATTGGTTAATTCTCCTTTTCCCCATTGGACCACGTGGCACTTGGATCCACATGCCTTTCTTAGGACACGTGTTAGTATCATAAGCTCGCACTAGCAATTTATATTACAGCAGATTCCAGGTAGTAGTAGGTTCATACATTAAAGAGTTCACGACGAAATAATATCTCAACACGCAAGATTAGCGCTGAGGAGATGATAGTTCCACACACAAACAGAGGATCAGGGCTCAAGAGTAACAAAACTGACACTGTGGTTGTTTGACAGCAATATTCAGACTTTTCCTGTTCTGACTTCAGCATCAGGAACTCAGACTTTGTTCTCTCATTATCCTTCTTCAGTACATCCATTTGTTCCTGGAGGGCACCAGAACATTATTTTTCAGCAGCAAGTTGAGAATGGAGCGCAGCTTCACCAAATGAACGAGACCAGGAGGAGCAATTAGTTATACCGCTATTCTTCAAGAAAGTATTGTTGGAGCTGTCTGGCGAGAGGACTTTGTCAACAACTTGAGCACTAGGCAATGGTGGTGTTCGGAAGCAATAGCTTCTGCCCGCACAGTTTGCATTGATTCCTAAAAGTTCCAAAGGATAGAATTTAAAGATTACAGTAAAAAGAAGGGTTGTATCAAACAAAATCTATGACAAACAGATACATTGACTTACAACTGCCTTTCTAGCCACGTCACTAATAACATTATATTTGTTGGTATGGCAGACCCATCAGCGTCCTCGGCCTGGGCCTAGGGCTTGTTCTGCAACTGGTGTACAAAAAATGGTGCATAGACATAGCACAAATTCAATAGCATTAGAAAGATTATAAAATGGTTTCAAGTAGTGGGTACCAATATAGCTTCTCAAACATCACAATCAAGTAGACAGATTAACTAATACTGTCATATATTGAACAAGTGCAGGAAACAAAATTGAAAAAACGACACATTGTACGTGAAATTGACTCTCATCTAGCACAATCAAGTAGATAGAATAACTGATGCTGTCGTATATTGAACTAGTGCAGGAACGAAATTTGAAAAATAGCTCTTGCTATGAGAGACTGACTCTCGACCATCACAAACTAAAATATAGAATAACTAATACTGTCATTTATTGCACAAGTGCGGGGAACAAAATTTGAAGAATAACACTTGCTACGAGAGACTGACTCTCGACCATCACAATTAATCATATATTGAACAAGTGCATGAAGAAAAGAATGGCACTTGCTAGGAGAGACTGACTCAAGTGCAAGCGTGTGTGTAGTCATCCAAGTGCAAGTGTGTGTGCGTGTAGTTAATAAAAAAGAAAGCACAGAAAGGCTTACATTGCAAGCATGTTGACACTTACACATGTATGCAATTGTGCAGCATAAGAGCGAGATCCTGTCGCATGAGGACACTTGACTTTACCCTGATTTAGCTTGTTCAACTGCAAGAGATGTATGTGTTATTTAGTCCCATCAATATTGCCTATTGGATAGCACACCAAGAGATATGTGTTTGTTCGACAACTTCAAAATTGCAAGATGGGAAATGTGAATATACAGAGAATACCTTATTCATTGAATCTGACCACTTCTCAACAAGCTTACACCATTGTGCATCGGACAATGTGGCAACATGAGAGGTTGTAAGGATCTGATCACCAGGGATGTCAACAAAGTATTTCTTCTTCAATAGATACCTCCTCGGCCGCACATGTTTCTTGAAAAAACTGAGACATGCATCAGATGTTGCTTTGTCCTCTTTGGCAATTTGTAACCTCACCTATTGATTAGAGCTGAAAATCAGACACAATCTTACAGATATACTTCCCACGAAACCTTCACAATGTTGATCTTTGTTCTTATAATCTTTCCAACTGGTAAGGATAGGAACTTCATTCCTAACAACAATACCACGCTCTTATGAAAACTTAGTAGCTTACACCGGATCATGTGGCCTCGACTTCCCCTCAACAAAAGAGACGTGCATCTTTCTCCCCATAGCTTTGGTCATATTATCAAGCAAAGCTCCCCTGGTGGTGGCCTCCTAGTCCGCTTGCCAGCTCTTTGTATAGGTACTACAGAAATAATATTGAAAATTCCATTGGTGATCTATTCTATTCAAAATTCCATGGGTCATCTATTATGGAACTATAAAAATGCGAAAAAGCTTGACATAAGATGAACCGACCTATAGGTGTGGCATCCGGCTGCCTAGAGTCGGTATTATCATCCATCCCCTCATTGATGGTAGGATTTGTAGGATGTGGACAGTCATCATACATGGACCAGTCACGAGAAACTGCAAGACTATTCACATTGCCACCACCACTACTGTTCTCTTCTTGTGCTGGCAGTTCATCATGAACAGCCAATGCTCCTGATGTGCGCATATTCCCACGCCGCTGGCGACCTCCTTCTGTAGGTACTACTGAAATAACTTTCAAAATTCCTTTAGTCATCTACTATGTAACTATAAGAATGTGAGAAGCTTGACATTACTAACAGACCTGTGCAGAGTTGGTATTATCAACCATCCCCTCAATGATGCTAGGATCTGCGGGATGTGTATAGCCTTCATCAGACCCGTCATGAGGAAATGCAAGATTATTAACATTGCCACCACGGCTACTGTTCTCTGCAAGTGCTGGCAGCTCATCGTTCGCAGCCTATGCTCCTGATGTGTGCAGACTCCTACGCTGTTGGTGACTTCTTTGTGTAGGTACTACAGAAATAAGATTCAAAATTCCATTAGTAATCTATTACGGAATTATAAGAATGACGAAAATTGGTATTGTGACACAACAAACAATAGGTTTTGCTTTGACGACAATCCAATCGCCAGCTTTGCTTTTATAGACTCTAATCGTTGACACATTGCTATTAAGGACAGATCATCACAATTATCATTTAATTGTGACCACTCAATTATATGTACATAAGGACAACATGGTCACAATAACTCATATTTTGTCTTATAATAGCAATGTATCAACTATTAGAGTGCTATAATAGCAAACTCAATGATTGAATTGTCGTAATAACGAAACCCCATTGTTTGTTGTGTCATAATAGCTGCAAAAAAGCTTGACATTAGACGGACCGACCTGTAGGTGTGGACTCCAGCTGCCCAGAGTCGGTATTATCAACAGTAACATGTGTTTGGATTGATATGCCTCTTTTGCGCTATCTGCTTTCAGGAGTCATGGCACCAGTTAATTTAGCTTTGTTTGCATAGACAATCCTTGATCCAGTGCACATAGGGAGCTGCAATGGTGCAAAGGTATAATGTAAACACGTGAATAAATTTTCCTTGATACTTTTCTCCTCCCATTCATGTTTAAGCAGATAGGAAGTACAAACAGCCTATGTTTATTACATAATCGTGATTACAAATGCATGAATGCACTAACTAGAACCACAGAACGTAGATGGAATTTGGATACCTATTGCTGCAATCCCTCGACATATCTGCGTGTGACGACCATGGTCTATTTTGGGCGTATATAGCTGCCAATATTACATGGAAGTAGGTCTGGTGCGGTGATAATCGTCGACGGGGAAGATGATCTTGTGTGGCAGTAGTCGAAGAAGCTTCTGGCCGGCAGGCACGGCGATCAGGAGCAGGCCTGGTGCAGCGGTACTCGTGGACGGGGAAGCAGACCCGGTGCGACGGCAGTGGTCAACGGATTAGAAGACCCGGTGGAGCGGTAGTGGCCGACGGGGATGCAGCTCCGCGTTATCGGTGAGGTCGAAGCTCTGGTGGGGCGGTCTATGGTGGAGCAGTGGAGGAGAGAGGAATGGGAGGAATGGGGGGAGGTTGAGGGGAATGGGGAGAGGTGGAGGTGGAGCAGTTGAGAAAAGGGATAAAAGTCAGCACGAGGGAACATTGACAACAAGGTGATGGTAGGGGGGGGGGAACTAGGAAGTAAAGATTTTTCATTAGGGTACCAGGGGCATTTCGGATGAAATTTTTTCGGTTCAGGCGGAACACTTGCCGCATGAGTTTCAGTTTCGAAGTTTGAATAAAAAATTGGTTCCAAATATTTTTGCCAAAGCGGGAGGTGAATATTCAATTAATTGTTTTCGCGTAATATTCAGCCAACGATGGCTCGGGGTGTGGGGATAATCTCGATAGTTGACTCGGGCTATTAAATGCATAATCTAGTGAGGAAATTAGTATTGCTGGTAATCACTACTCCTACATATTTATCACTACTCCTAAAATCTACTTCAGTGCATACCCAACTCCCATGGAAAAAATGCTACAGCGAACATGAAAAAAAACTTCATAGCCTAGGTCATTTTCTCCACATTTGTTTCCAATTCATTGCTATCAAGCACAGCACCACCTACTGTAGGGCTCCCAGCAACAAGAATCTGCGGGTTGGACTGGACTTCTTGAATCTCTTCGTCTTCCACAACAAACACCTGGATCTTGTTGGCTTGCACCAAATCATTGAAGTATCCCCTCTAGAACTTGCTACTAGCCACACTTATCTGGAATCTGGATGACTAGGAAACCCTAGATTCAATCCAAGCCAATACCCCAAACCAAAAAAACCATAGATTAACCAAATCAAAGTTGAATGCACTCACCCAAGGATAGTTGCGGTGACATTTGACATAGACCCGACCAAAGTTCGCATTCTGCTTCTTGGACTGGGCCTCAAACACCCTAGCTCTCTTGCATTTAGGGCATTTGATCATGGATAAGCCAGTCTCCTCACCAGTAGGCTCTGACACTTGGCTTCCAATGACAAAGGACTCTGCTCCTTGTGACATCCTTCTGCACCGTTGGCTGTGGCAGGCGCTGGGCGGTGAGCAATGTTGAAGAGATTAGAGAAGTAGCAGTGAGATGAGTCTGGATCTGGTCGAGCTGCAGTTGCGGCCAAAATGATAACGATTGGGCAGAAAAGTCCTTTCGCGTGGCATGTGGCGTGACACATCAACAGCCTAGGCTTAAAAAGCATATTGTGCCAAAGATGAAAAGACATTGTAATTACTAAAGTATCCTCGAGTCTCTACCCTTTACCTACCTCTGGCTTATCAACAAGGGGTCAATGACTCGATCAAGGATGCAACAACTACAACATGAGGTGAACTCATTCCTTGTTGATCATGAACATGCATTTATTAAGAATTGTTTACTGCCTAATAGTGGTGCATTACTTGTGCTCAGGTTTACTCATGAAGATGCAACTCATCCGAGTTCTTTAGACTTGGGTCGGAGTTCTTTCGAGTACTCTTCCTTACAAAGAGTTCATTCTTGTCCAAGTACCCTGGAGGCCAACTTCGGAGTTCATTTCCTCCTAAAGAGTTCTTTCTTGTCCAAGTACAGATGTTGACATCAGCACCATCGATACATCCCTACCTCCACCAACACCACTTGGTCCTATTACTCGTGCTCGTGCTCGTCAACTTCAACATCAAGTAAGTTCATTCTTAAGCTCGTATTCATGTTTAGACAATGGAGACGTGTGCACTCTTGTTGTACTCAGGAATGATGACGTGGATAACAAGGACAAAGGCATTGCATGCGCTGGATTCGGACGGTAGGATAGCACCAACTCGTGACGACCGCCACAACTTCATACGGACTCCATTTTGGCCGTTCAAGTACTTCATGGAAATATTATTAAGTCTACTTTCCAACAGATCCAACCTCAAGGGCATATCTATTCGGAGTCCGACGCAATCATCAAAATACCACCGATTCCTTTTCAGCCCACGGTGCTGCATCACCGTTATTTTGGCCTATGGGCCGTGTATCTAGTTGAGCCCATTACGAATGCGTCCTAGGGTTGGAAGATGACCCCAGCACCTCTCTGGTCACCCTCCCACATACTGATACTCTTGGCTGCCGCCAAGAACAGTTTGGGTTTTTGTTTAGATCAAGTTTAGCCTTCGCTACATGCCTGCAAGCGCGTGTGCTGATCCAGCCACCCATCTTGTTGTATTTGGAACCCCACCATTGTTGAGATTGAGTTTGAAAACCTTCATATATATCTCGTGATTCAGCACTTGTTATACTTGTTCTTGCTAGTTCTTCCTTGCTTTAGCCCACCTATAGCTCCACATAATCGACTACAGTTTGACAGGGTTTGCAGCTGCGGCACCGATACACACCTTCCATGGTTGCCGACTTGTTGGTTGCTGCACCCTCCTGCCAAGCAAGGTAAGAATTGGTAAGACCCTATGCAACAGGTTGAGCATGAGCGCCTTTCAGTAGCTACATTCTAGTAGTTGTATGACTTTTTATTCCTTCACCTATCCTCTTGTGTTTCTTTGTTCTTGTTACCATGGCAGGATTAGGTGACGATTCAGAGAAGCAACATTCGCCTCGCACCAAGGGAATTATCCAGCATTTTGAAATTGCGGTGCTGTGGTACACGAAAGGCATTGATAAAGATTTGGTTGTCACGAATGACAAGCTTGGGCAGCTGGAGACTTTCCAGATCACCACCAACACCAAGCTTGCAGGGTTGGAAATATCCGTTGCTCGTGTTGACAAGAGCCTTGCTGCCCTTCTGAGGCGTTTTGATGACCTGCATCATAAGACCCATAGTCAGAAGGATGAGAACCGCAAGAAAGAAGATGGCCATCTCAGGAACTGGGAAGATTATGTCAATGATACTGAACAAGAGGATGAAGACACCCAAGCTCGACGACGGCTACAAACTAATCACCGAGGTATGGGAGGTGGCCGTCGACGTGAGGTACATAGTAATGACGATGCTTTCATAAAGGTAAAATTTAAAATACCTCCTTTTGATGGTAAATATGATCCTGATGCATACATTACTTGGGAGATTGCTGTTGATAATGTCATGAATTTCCTGAGAATACACGTGTTAGAGCTGCTACTAGTGAGTTCACTGATTTTCCTTCTATTTGGTGGATAGCATATAGTAAGAAACATCCTAATAACATGGCAGAAACTTGGGATACTTTGAAACGGGTCATGCGGGCTAGATTTGTTCCATCTTACTATGCATGTTATCTGTTAAATAAGTTGCAGCTTTTGAGACAGGGTAGTAAGAGTGTAGAGGAATACTACCAGGAATTGCAAATGGGCATGCTACGTTGTCAAATAGAGGAGGCTGAGGAACCTGCTATGGCTAGGTTTTATGGCGGGTTGAATAGAGAAATTCAGGACATCCTATCTTATAAAGAATATAATAGCATAACCCGTTTGTTTCATCTTACTTGTAAAGCTGAACGGGAAGTGCAGGGGCGTCGCCTCGCAATGAAGGCTAACATCATGGTAGCCACGCAATCCTCCACCGACAACGAGCCATTCTGCACCACCTCATGTCAACGACAGAACACGTGGACCTTCCACAAATTCAGCAGCCCAGTCTGGCGCGAAACCAGCTGCTAGTGCTTCCTCGGTTGCATCCACGGGGAGAACGAGAGATGTGCAGTGCCATCGTTGCAAGGGCTATGGGCACGTGCAGCGTGACTGCTCCAGCAAGCGAGTTTTGGTGATAAAAGATGATGGTGGGTATTCTTCTACTAGTGATTCTGATGAAGATACACTTGCTTTATTTGCTGCTAATAGTGCAGGTCATGACGACCTTCCAGAAGAGCATATTGGGGCAGATGATGTGGACCATTATGAGAGCCTTATTGTGCAACGTGTCCTTAGTGTACAAATGGAGAAGGCCGAGCAGAATCAGCGACATACATTGTTTCAAACAAAGTGTGTCATTAAGGAGCGATCTAGTCGTATGATCATTGATGGAGGCAGCTGCAACAACTTGGCTAGCAGTGACATGGTGGAGAAACTTGCGCTTACCACCAAACCACATCCACACCAATATTACATTTGATGGCTGAACGACATTGGTAAGGTAAAGGTAAATCGACTGGTGTTCATTACTTTTGCGATTGGGTCGTATCATGATGTTGTTGAGTGTGATGTTGTGCCTATGGAAGCTTGTAATATTCTGCTTGGTAGGCCGTGGCAATTTGATACTGATTCTATGCATAATGGTAGATCGAATAAGTATTCTTTGCTGCACCATGATGAGAAAATTCTGTTGTTGCCAATGTCTCCTGAGGCTATTTTACGTGATGATGTTGCTAAACCTGCAAAAACTACTGTTGATGGTCCTAAACATAACAAATCTACTGTTGCAAACAACAATGAGATTAGATTGAAAGGACAATGCTTGCTTGCTACTAAATATGATATTAATGAGTTGATTGCCTCCACTTCGGTTGCATATGCTTTGGTGTGTAGGGATGCATTACTTTCAGTTCATGATGTGCAACATTCATTGCCCCCTATTGTTGCTAACATTTTGCAGGAATATTCGGATGTTTTCCCTAGTGAGATTCCAGCGCGGCTGCCACCAATTCTCGGGATTGAGCATCAAATTTATTTAATTCCTGGTGCATCATTGCCGAACCGTGCGTCGTATCGAACCAATCCAGAAGAAACGAAGGAAATTCAACGCCGAGTGCAAGAACTACTCGACAAAGGTTATGTTCGTGAGTCCCTAAGTCCTTGCGCTGTTCCAGTTATTTTAGTGCCTAAGAAAGATGGAACATGGCGTATGTGTGTTGATTGTCGAGCTATCAATAATACCACCATTCGATATCGTCACCCTATTCCACACTTAGATGACATGTTAGATGAATTGAGTGGAGTTGTTGTCTTCTCAAAAATTGATTTGTGTAGAGGTTACGACCAGATTCGTATGAAATTGGGCGATGAATGGAAAACTGCTTTCGAAACTAAGTTTGGTTCATATGAGTGGTTAGTCATACCTTTTGGGTTAACTAATGCACCTAGCACTTTCATGAGATTAATGAACGAGGTTTTGCGTGCTTTCATTGGGAAATTTGTTGTGGTCTATTTTGATGATATATTGATTTACAACAAATCCATGAATGAACATCTTGCTCATTTACATGCTGTTTTTGATGCCTTACGTGATGCACGTTTATTTGGTAACCTCGACAAGTGCACCTTTTGCACAGATCGAGTATGTTTTCTTGGCTATATTGTCACTCCACAGGGAATTGAAGTTGATCAAGCCAAGGTGGAAGCTATTCAGGGTTGGCCTATTCCAACAACCCTCACCGAGGTGCGAAGCTTTCTTGGACTTGTTGGATTCTACCGTCGCTTTGTGAAGGATTTCAGCACTATTACAACACCTTTGAATGCACCTACAAAGAAGGGAGTGCCCTTTTCTTGGGGCCCTGTGCAAGAGAATGCCTTCGCCACGCTGAAAGATAAGTTGACACATTCACTGTCCTCCAACTTCCTGATTTTAATAAAACTTTTGAGCTTGAATGTGATGCAAGTGGAATTGGTTTGGGTGGTGTTTTTTTGCAAGAAGGCAAACATGTTGCATATTTTAGTGAAAAATTGAGCGGGCCTGTTCTGAATTATTCCACTTGTGACAAAAAATTGTATGCTCTTGTTCGCACTTTGGAAACTTGGCTGCATTATTTGTGGCCTAAAGAGTTTGTTATTCATTCTGATCATGAATTTTTGAAGCATATTCATAGTCAAGGAAAACTGAATCGTAGACATGCTAAGTAGGTTGAATTTATTGAGTCCTTTCCTTATGTTATTAAGCACAAGAAAGGGAAAGAAAATGTGATTGCCGATGCTTTGTCTCAGAGATATACTTTGTAGAATAAACTTGATCACAAGATCTTTGGATTAGGAACGATTAAAGACAAATATGTTCATGATCCTGATTTTAAAGATGTGTTGCTCCATTGTAAAAATTGGAAAGGATGGAACAAATTCATTGTTGGTGATGGGTTTGTGTTTAGAGCTAACAAGCTATGCATTCTAGCCAGCTCCGTTCGTTTGTTGTTGTTGCAGGAAGCGCATGGAGGTGGCTTGATGGGGTATTTTGGTGTAAAGAAGACACAGGACATACTTGCGGGTCATTCTTTTGGCCACGGATGCGATGATATGTGGAGCAATTTGTTGCTCGTTGCACAACATGTCAAAAGGCTAAGCCACGGTTAAATCCACACGGTTTGTATCTGTCTCTGCCTGTTCCTAGTACTCCTTGTAAGGATATTTCTATGGACTTTTTGCTGGGCTTACCGAGGACTAGGAATTGGCGTGATATTGTTTTTGTGGTTGCTGATAGATTCTCTAAAATCGCACATTTCATACCCTGTCATAAAACAGATGATGCCACTCATATTGCTGATTTGTTCTTTCGCGAAGTTGTTCGTTTGCATGGTGTGCCAAATACAATTGTTTCTGATCGTGATGCTAAGTTCCTTAGTCATTTTTGGAGAACATTGTGGTTAAAATTGGGGACTAAACTTTTGTTTTCTACTACATGTCATCCCCAAACTGATGGTCAAACTGAAGTTGTGAATAGAACTTTGTCTAGCATGTTAAGGGCTGTCTAAAGAAAAACATTAAGATGTGAGAAGAATGTTTGCCTCATATTGAGTTTGCTTATAATCGTTCGATGCATTCGACCACAAAGATGTGCCCATTTCAGATTGTTTATGGTTTCTTGCCTCGTGCTCCCATTGATTTAATGCCTTTGCCAACTTCTGAAAAGGTGAATTTTGATGCTACTAAACGTGCTAAGTTGATGTTAAAATTGCATGAAACAACTAAAGAAAACAGAGAGCGCATGAATGCTAAGTATAAGCAGGCTGGTGATAAAGGTAGGAAGGAACTACAATTTGAGCCTGGAGATTTAGTTTGGTTACATTTGAGAAAAAAAAGGTGTGACATCCCTAACGTTAATACATTGAAAACATATTTAAAACAGGTTAAAAAGGGGAACAATGGTGTTAGTACACAAAAATTTGACCAAAATTCAAATTAAATTCAAAACAAAGGCCTTTTTGACACCCAATTGAAATCTCAAGAAATTTGTACTAAACTTGAAAATATCCAAAAATAAAAGTTCTTTGTCATCACAAATAAGGCCTAGTCACTATTGGGAACTTTTTCAAATTTTGCAGTTTAGCCCCTCAAAAACTCGAAAAACAGTGTTGAACGCCTGGCTTGAATTTGGCCTGTTTGAGCTTGAAAAATTTGAAATTTCAGGTTCACACCAAAAAGAAAGTTGTGTCCCACATCTCAAACTCCAACTTTTATATTTTCATATTTCAATGTTCAGTTCAAAGTTTTGGAGAAAATTCGAAAAAGGCAAAGGAGCTCCACGGGTGCTGCCAGCTCACCCCTGGCGCGCTCTGCTCCGGCCGGAGTCCAGCCGCCACGTGGCCGGCGTACGGCGGAGACCACGCCAGGCAGGCCGAGCCGTGGCGGCAGCTAGCTCTTGTCCTCGCGCGGGCGTCGGGCTTGCTGTGCCATCACTTCGCGCGCGACAGCACGCCGGCGGCCTCGCGCCGCGCGGAACGCCATCATGACGAGCCGAGCTCCGCTGTTGGCCATCGCCGTGCTCGTCGTGCAGAGCCCCTCCGTGGCTGGATTCCCTCCCGCTACGCGCCAAGAGGCTCTGCAGCGTATCTCACTCGCTCACGCCACGATCCCCCTCGCCCAACCCCGTCGCGCGCTCTGTCCGAGCTCGGGGGCGCATCAATGGCGCGTCCCGTGACCTATCTTCCCTCGCACGTGCTCCCGAGGCAGCTCATCCCTCTCTAGCATGCCCAAACACTCCACCGAGCACCCTCATTCCTTCCCCCAGCTAGCGCCCAGCCATTTTCCTTCTCCCCGCGTTCGCTCACACTTTATTCAACCTCCGGCAGTGTAGAGCTGAGCTCGAGCTCCATCGCCGCAAATCGAAATCCACCGCGTTTCCCTCCACGATTTCCCAATCCCCCGCACGTGAAGCTCACTCACTCACCCAGCTAGCCACTCGAACACTCCCCAGCTCGAATCGAGCCGCACACGCCGGGAAATCGGAGTTTCCCCCGTCGCTCGGCCATTTCCGCCGTGAACACTACCTCCACGTCGAGCTCCATACTCCGGCCATCCCCGTCTCCGCCAAGCCCCACGACGAGCTCCGCCATCGTCCGGTGAAGCTCACACGCCCCTCCGCGCCTCGTCTCGACCACCGCAGCCGGCAATCGACATCGCCGGAGCGAGACGCTCCACCGCTCACCGTCGACGAGCCGCGACGCTTCACCTCCGGCCACGAGACCTACCCCAACCGACTCGCGGTGAGCCCCTTGTCGTTTTCCCCCACTTCCCCCGCACCGGTTCGCCGTTTCCTCGCCGGAGTTTGGACGCCGGCGAGCCCAGGGACCCTTTCACGTTCCCCTTTTAGTTCTAGGGTCCTCTGCGCAAATATCAAGGACTTGGTTGAAAGGTTTTAAAAATTCTAGGGTCTCCGGCGTAAAAAGATTCTTCAAACCTAGATCTATTTTGCTGAGATATTTTAAAATCCACAAAAAATCGTACAAAAATCAGAAAAATGCACAAAATTACTCTCTGAACTCGTGAGGTTGTAAACTCCAATCTCATGTTAGCATGTATATGCTTTTGGTGAACCGTTTTTGAACTAAAATTCAAACTCAGTTTTTAGAAACTTGTGCACCATTTCAAATCCTGAGCTCTTTCTAGAGCTGAACTTTGGATATGTTGTTTGTAGTGACATTAGACGCCTTGTGTCCAAAGGAGATCTAAAATATAGAATGTAGCTTCAGTTATGAATTAAATTGTGATTTCTGTCTTAGTTTAGTCCTGTAATTACTAAAAATAATCCATGCAGCCAAAAATCACCATTTTTCTCCAGAAGCCTAAGAACTTGTTAGCACATGTGGTAAAATGCTAAACTTAATTTTTGACCTTGTTTAGGCTCCCAAATAAATAGATGTTAGGTTTCGGATAGAAAATTATTGAGGGTTGTCCAAGTGTTATTGTGACATCTCCGATGTAAAAGTATTAAAAGTACACTTAAAACAAGTGCAGAAGAGAATTATGGGTTGGAATCCAAAAATTCATCAAAATTCACTTTTAAATTCAAAAACAAAGGTTGTTTAACACCCAACTGAAATCTCAAGAATTTTGTACTAAACCTGAAAATCTCCAAAAATAAAAGTTGTTAGTCATCACGAATAAGACCTAGTCACTGTTTGGAACTTTTGAAAATGTGACAGTTTAGCCCCTCGAAAACTCGAAATACAGTTCTGAACACCTTTTTGAATTTGGGTTGTTTGAGCTTGAAAAATTTGAAATTTCAGGTTCACCCCAAAAGAAAGTTGTGTCCCACCTCTCAAACTCCAACTTTTATTTTCACACTTTTTCATGTTCAGTTCAAATTTTTGGAGAAAACTCAAAAGGGGCAAAGGAGCTCCACGGGCGCCCAACAGTGGCCCTGGCGCGCCACTGCTCCGGCCGGGAGCCGGCCGCCACGTGGCCGGTGAGCGGCGGAGGCCGCGCCGAGCTGGCCGATTCCTCTCCACGTCGCCGGCAAACTCCAAGCATCCCCCGACCTCCCAACCGCCACCAATCGACTCGTGGTGAGCCCCTGGTTCTTTTCCCCCACTTCCCCGACCCTAGCTCGCCGTCGTTTGGACGGCGCAACTCCGGCGACGAACCGAGGGCATACGTTCATCGTCTTCGTTTTTCCAGGGTTCCCAGTGTAAAAGTCAGGGACCTGTTCGCGAAGTTTTAAAAGTTCTAGGGTCTCCAGCGTAAAAAGATTCTTAAACCTAGATCTATTTTTCCCGAATCTTGTAAAATCCGTTAAAAATCGTACAAAAATCAGAAAAATGCACAAAAATACTCCCTGGACTCGTGAGATTGTAAACTCCAATCTCATTTAAGCATGTATATACTTTTGGTGAACCATTTTTGAATTAAAATTCAAACTGTGAAATTTGAAACTTGTGCACCATTTCAAATCCAGAGCTCCGCTAGGGCTGAGCTTTGGATATGTTGTTTGCAGTGATGTGTCCAAAGGGGACCTAAAAATATGGACTGTAGCCTCGGTTATGAATTAAAATGTGTTTCCTGTCTTTTTGTAGTTCAGAAATTATTAAAAATAATCCATGCAGCTAAAAATCACCATTTTTCTCCAGAGGCCTAAAAACTTGTTAGCACATCTGCTAAAAATGCCAAACTTAATTTTTGCTCTGTTTAGACTAGCAAATAAATAGACATGTGTTTTCAAATAAAAATTTATTGAGGACTGTCCAAGGGTTATTTTGAGCCACCACTTGGCCAGAGCCCTCCTTGTACTCATGACTAGCTCTGGTAGGAAAATTTCCTGATTTGGTTGTATTTTCAATTTTATATGAATTTATTTCATTTCTACAGGCAGCCGTTTAAACTATTTTTAATAAATTTTGTGTAGCTCAGATTTAGCTAAATTTTGGAGTGAGCCTAGCTCTTATACTCCAGTAGCTGTCATAAAGTTTATAGATAAAAAGGATGAACAGAAAATGAGAAACAAAAATGAGAAGGAATTAATGTGGAATTGAATTATATAAAAGAATAAACCTTTTTGATATTTAGTTAGAATAAGATAAGGAAAGTCTAAAGATTCCAAGAACAGCACCTAAACTTCAAATAATAAATGGAAATTCTTTTATATATGTACACAATCACCATCAAAGATGAATAAAAATTTTCCACACCCCCTACTCTATTTTTGTGAAGGAAAGAGTAGTACTTAAGCATGTCTAGGTGAATATGGCCTTCAAGGCCTTAGTTTTGGAATCAATAGGCAGCCAATAAGTTATGCATCTCATGTAGAAGGCGCTATTCCGGACGGCACCTACCATCTCATCCCCGCCGACGAAGAAGGAATCCCGGAGGGAGGTGTCGGCGAAGGAACAGTCAACCCGGAGGCTAACCCCCAGCTAGAGCAAGAAGGCAAGCCCCGGAGCATAACCTAACCTTTAAAGTTTACGCATCTATGAATTCCCTATGCTTGTGCATTTATGTTTCAAGGAGTTGATTGAATACCTTAGCTGCACATTTCTAGTACCCATGACTTGCAACACTAGTATGAAAGGATCGATAGGGCATTGCTTTAGGTCCGTTACAAGTCGAGTGATTTCCTGTCACTCGCGAGACATAGGAATTGCTTGTCTTTACTTATGTTGGAATCATAGGGATTGACGGGCGGGATGATAGATGTAGATCTCCCGTCCGTGTATGATAATGGATTTAAGGTCGAAACGTGTGGTTGAGTGTGTCAAGTTTTTGAACGTACCACATGCATGCCGATATATGGGAATCGGTAAGCCCGGTACCAGATTGAAGCAGCTAGGGCCGATAGCCATCTCTCCTTGGAAACTTTGTTTTCCCCTGCCGTACACTTGTGGATATATGCGTGAGACTGTGAGTGAAGCAGTAAACCTCTAGCCTAAGGAAGGTGGATTCGGATCCGAATTGTGGATCGATGGGAAAGGTTGGGAAGTGCTTGTACCTTTTATAGCAAGCATTATCCGTGTGTGTTGGGTTTCCCCTGGCCAGGTAGCAAAATTCGGTTCGAACTGTCCGCTTCTCGCGGTTAATGAGACTGCTTGACCGCCTTGCTGCATTGAGTAACAAGTGGAACTATGAGATCGATGAATTTGTTGTATGAAATAAATTGTATTGCACCACTTGTATGCTTACAGAGGATGCTAATCTAGAATGGTTAAATCTACTAGAATATGATGCTAAAACATGAAAGCAAGGACCTACTCTTTTGCTTTTTCGCAAACAAACCCACCAGCCAAAAGCCTCTCATGTCTAGATGTCGGTGATGTAGTTTTCACCCGACGGGTAAGCCTTGCTGAGTATTAGTATACTCAGCCTTGCTTGTGGCATTTATTTACAGGTACAATGTTGGATGTGGCAGTCGATGCCATGACTTGGCCTACCCAGGTTCCCCCTGGATGGCACATCGAGTGGGTTCCGTCCTCTGCCGAGGAACGGGAGGAGTAGCACCGTGGCAGGCTTCAGCATGGTGTTACTTGTATCGTCGTTAGTTTTTATTTCGCTGCAATGAATTTGATACTCTGATTTAAATTTCGAACTTGGTTTGTAATAACTTTGAGATACCCCCTTTATGTATGTTAAATTTGTGGAATGTTGTAATCTCTGGAACTCACCTTCGTGTGGGCGTGCTGTTGTTTCGATCGAGAAAAGTACGTGGTTAAATCGGGTTTAATCCGACGGCGCTCCAGCTTATTCCGGATTAAGTGCCTGACTACTCGATTAGTGGTCCCGGGGTACTTAACTTGGAATAATTTCGGAGTGGTCCGCCACAGCTGGCATCAGAGCCGAAACAGCGCACCGGAGAGAGCAACAAACCTTAAATAAACATTTTGAAATAAAACTTGCCAACTCGTACTTCCGACGCGCTTTGCGAAGGAAGGTTATTTTAGGACCGTTAAGGATGTTACCTAGAGCGTGAAGCCTATGTGGGTTAAGGGATCACGATATGATAGGTGGCAAGTAATATATTATACTGACTCCCAGCACATTTCATTCTGTCATTTATTTTACGCAATGGTGGGCGCAAGGTACGGCGATTGCTGTAGCGTACCATGGCATCATATGCAAATATGATGGCGGCACAAAGTCCATACGCTATCTCATGAGCGTATGAAATTGTCAATATGTTGCCTTGGTGACATATGAACATTGCCCGTTCAATGTTAAACGTTCGGGTGCCACCTCTATAGTGGGTGGTAATGAATGGAGACGCTTTCGTGAGTGCTGGCACGAAAGGTTGATTATATATGCTCTGGAATGGAATTTTCTGCAGGTACACTAACCGCGATTCCGTATGATTGAACGGTTAGAAAAGTTCGGCTAGATAATATAGGGAGAGACGGATATTGCCTAGCCACCGGCACTAACTTCGTAGGCCAAAAGTTTATTGGCGTGTGTGTTGGTGAGAACGAATAGGCCGCTCATGCATTGCATCTCACTGAAATAATGTTGAGCCTTAACACGTGACCAATCAAACCGCCGTCAAAATGAAAATCACAAACCGAAACTCTGCCGAAACCAATCTGCTTGCACCATCAATTCGAAACCGAAAACGTTGTCAAACGAAAAAGTGTTCAACATGAAAGTTGTCATAAAAGTTATGAAGTTTATGCTGTAGAAATTTCAACGAAAATAGTTCATTAAAACTGGAGTTATGCTTAAAATGGTAACCCCCTGTCTGCTGGAAATTTCTGGGAACAGTGAGATAAAAATTGAATTTTACACCGTCTTAATGACAGTTTCTGCTCAAACCTCCAACATGAAACTTGTTTGGAATTACTTAAACAATGTCCTGGCCAAATTTGGGAATTTTGAGCTTGTAGATTTCGAGTTTTGTAATTTCTACTACACTGTCCAGAATCTGTTTTGTTTTCTTTAGCGCTAACCGGTTCTCAGCCTTGCCCTTTTCTTTTTGGTTCAGAATGGACGCTCACACTGACTTGGCCAGCTACCCCAACGATGTGTACTTCTCGGATTGCCTGGGATGGGAAGGTTTCCCTAGCATTCTGTGGTCAGTTTTGCAGGCGCTCGACTACCCTACCCGCCACAATATGAGAGGACCCTCATCCGAGACCGTGGTGTGACCCGTTCTCGTGTGCGTTTGGTGGTATATCGTCACCCACCGTGTCCTAGCTCCCCCACTTGGAGTGTGGAAGTTCATGGACACCACATGGAGACGACTTGTGAGCTAGCTGCCTTGAATAGCATTAGTTCTTTTTGTGCTCAGAACCAGGACTTGGTGGAGCACCAGTTGCTTGGGTTGTTCCCACCGACTCAGCCAGATGATCCTCATTGGATGAGACGCTACCTTAGCTCCCCTTTGAGGATGGCGGAGAATCCCGTCGCTGCAGCTGCACTGATGATGAGGTGGATCCGAGCCTACCACTGCTTGCAGGCACTTTTGGGACGATCGCAGAGCGAGATGCTCAACCTTGCTATGGACATGTCCGCCCGTGCCCGTGACATTGGGGTTGAGAGGACCTCATTGTCCATTGAGGTGAGCACCAGGGACGCCATGATTGCTGACTTGGAGAGGCAATTGAATGACCTCCACATCGCGCACAATAATGTCCAAAATGAGCTAGCCCAGACTAGAGATGAACTTGAGGAGGTACACGGTACTTTGGAGCATGCTAATGCTATGTTAGCCGCCCATGATGCTCAGCACCTACTTGAGCAAGAAGGAGAGCAAAGAGAAGGAGAGGCCCCCGACTCCGACATGGATACCGAGGATGATATGCCGCCCTTCCAGCTCCACCTTCACCTATGGGCAGCGAGGCTACCGCTAACAACTTAGATGACTTCTAGAGTGGTAGTAGCATGTTTACTCCTCCGCTAGGCCTAAATTTTGGATTCATGTTGTAATAGGCTAGATGGAGTTGAGCTTTCCTTTTAAATCTTTTGGGGCAATGTAATTTAATGGTGTGGTTGTGTGATCCAAAAACTTGTTGAAGGTTGTAATGGCTGTGTAGAAAACATTCTGCAGCTAACTTTGTTTTTATTATTGATGGATTTTCCATTCATTTCTGGGCTGTGATGTGAACTACAAAGTTGTTTGGAATTTGTCAAACGAAATGTTCACCAAATTTCAACCTTATTGGTTAAGCGAAATAAAATGGCAACCAAAACACTACAGCTCGGCCTGCTGTCAAACAGCAAACGCAGAGAGCTAAAGATTGAATTTTCGGCTTAGTTCCCGCCTGAATTTGAATCTGAGCCAAACATGAAAGTTGTAGAGCATGAAATTTTAGAGCTACTGACCGAATTGGAGCATTTTACTTGCTTCCTGTTGGTAGATATGATTTTTCTTCCGAACTGTGTGTTGACATGTCATTCCTACGCAGTAAACTTCATATATTGTCACGTTCTATCTTGTCATCATTATGCAAGCTTATGAAATGTGGCTAATACAAGTACCTACTGCAGATGGCAATCACCCGCAGCGGTCATGACGCTAGTGGCTCCAATGCTAACCAGCAAGGGCCAGAGGGGCAGCAACAGCCGCCACCACCTCCGCCACCGCAGCAACCTCCGACGTGGCAGCAGTTGTATGCCACGCAAACGGAAATCCTACGGAACCTGCAGCATCAGCAGCAATTGATGCAACAGCAGATGCTACAGCAGGGAGGTCAACAGGCCCCTCAGCCTCAAGTGGCCCGATATGAGGAATTCTGGCTACACACCCGCCGATATTCTCAAGAGCCGAGGAGCCCCTGGAGGCCGATACGTGGATTCGAGCCATCGAGTCCAAGTTCACCATCCTGGCCACACCTTGCACTTCCAATCGCAAGGTAGTGTTCGCGGCGCAGCAACTCCGTGGCCCAGCTCTCCTATGGTGGGAGAACTACCTGGCCTGCAGCAAGGGGGTCATGTGGTTGAATGGGATGAGTTCAAGACTGCGTTCAAGGCTCATCACATTCCGGCCGGCTGGTAGAGCGGAAGTTGAACGAATTTCTGGCTCTGACCCAGGGTACCCGCACGGTGCTCCAATACGCCCAGGCCTTCAATGGTCTGTGCCCATATGCGGGACATCACGCCGATTCTGACGAGAAGAAGTTGGAGAGGTTCCGACGTGGCCTCAATACCAAGTTGAAGGCTCAGTTGGCTACCATCCATGCTGCCACATATGGCGATCTCGTAAACCTCCGCCATTGCCCAAGAAGAAGCCAACACGGTGCACAAGGCGGAGAAAAGAGGAAAGCTCCCGCTGGACCCTCGAGTGCGCAGCCACAGAGATTCCGCTTGGTTCCCCCGGCTGCACCGCAAGGACAGTCCAGGGCACCTCAGGGAGGTGGATGGGTTGCTAGGCCACCACAGCCTAATGCGCCCCGTTTCCCTCCACCGCCGAAGCCGCAACCGGCGCCAAGGCAGAGCGCACAACAGCCAGCTCGCCCTGGAGCCGGCTACCAGTGCTTCAAGTGCGGCAGTAACAGCCACTTTTATCAAGGACTGCCCGCAGAACAAGCAGCAGAACCAGCGCCCGGGAAATCAGCAGAACAAGGGCAAACAGCAGCAGCGTGTGCAGGTCCAACAAGGACGGCTTAACTACACCACCTTGCCCGACCTACCCGAGGGAGCCCCAGACATGACTGGTACCTTCCCTATCCACACTCAATCTGCTATGATACTGTTTGATTCCGGGGCAACACATAGTTTTATAAGCACAAGATTTCATGCAAATGTGGATTAAAATCTTACCATACCAAATCATCGTATGTGATATCAACTGCAGGAGGTAAAATAGCATCCAACCAAGTCTCCCGAAAAGTTCCAATCAGGCTGGGAAGTAAAACATTTCCTACTGATTTAATTCTGCTTGGTATGGAAGGGATTGACATTGTCTTGGGAGCCAATTGGATGACCCAACATAAGGTTGTGCTAGATGTTGCGGATCGAGTTGTTGAAATAAACTCGCCTACGCATGGCCCTAGTGTGCTATATCTACCACAGCGGACTTGTGTCAATGCGTGTGCTTATACAATGGTAGAAACCCAACTAAAGGACATTCCGGTGGTATGTGAGTATGCCGATGTTTTTCCGGATGACTTACCTGGGATGCCGCCGGATAGGGACATTGAATTTGTGATTGAACTTCAACCTGGCACAGCACCTATATCAAAGAGACCATATAGAATGCCACCCAATGAATTGGCTGAATTAAAAATTCAACTCCAAGAACTGCTAGACAAGGGTTTCATTCGTCCAAGTGTGTCACCTTGGGGATGTCCCGCTATCTTTGTGAAGAAGAAGGACCATTCCTTGAGGTTGTGTATCGATTACCGGCCTCTCAATGCGGTGACTATTAAAAACAAGTACCCACTCCCCCGTATTGACATCCTGTTTGACCAACTAGCTGGCGCCAGAGTGTTCTCCAAGATTGACCTTCGCTCTGGCTATCACCAAATCAAAATCCGGCCTTGTGACATTCCAAAGACTGCCTTTTCTACTCGTTACAGGCTTTATGAATTCTTGGTCATGTCTTTTGGACTCACCAATGCCCCAGCCTATTTCATGTACCTCATGAATTCGGTTTTCATGTCAGAACTAGACAAGTTTGTGGTGGTTTTCATTGACGACATTCTCGTATATTCCAAGAATGAGGAAGAGCATGCCGAGCAACTACACATTTGTTCTTCAAAGATTGAGAGACCATCAGCTCTACGCCAAGTTCTCCAAGTGTGAATTCTGGCTGGAGAGTGTGAAATTCTTAGGTCACACGGTTTCCAAGGATGGTATATCCGTGGATCCAACCAAAGTGCAAGAGGTGCTGGATTGGCAACCCCTACCTCTGTTCATGAGATTCGGAGTTTCTGGGTTTAGCCGGTTATTATCGCCGTTTTATCTCTGGACTTCTCTCGGATTGCGAAACCCATGACCGAAC